>JBDJHY010253429.1:0-10624 GCA_039654485.1 Withania somnifera
CACCCTCCAATCTCGAGTTTAGATACTTTCAAATTGAGGTTAACTTAATCGTGTCGAACTAGATATACGGATAGTCTCCTCAACCCACTTTACCAACACCCGTTGCATAGGAAATTAAGTATCTTATCTATACTAGAAGGCCACGTATGATATCATATAGAGATGAATAATATATGCCAAATACGGGGTGTTACACAAACTACCTGTCCCAGCAAGTCATGAATGACTTAGGGTAGGTACTAAAACTCTTTAGAATGCAAAATGTCACTTATTTCTCATAAATGACCATGAGGGTCCTTACACACATTGACTCTACCCTGCAGCATCAGTGCACCCCAAACCAATATCGAAGGCATTAAAATAACTATACATGGTTAGCATTCAACTAGAAGTGACAATACTGGTGCTGAAGCGAGAAAGTCCTTAAGCCTCAAAAGACTGGATTCACTATTTTCAGACCATTGAAAAGGAACATTGTTCTGGGTCAATCTAGTCTGAAGAGATACTATAGATGAAAATACTTGTACAGATCGTCCAAAATAACCAGATAACCTAAAAAAATAATGAACTTCTGAGGGAGTAGTGGGTCTAGGCTGATCACAAATGGCTGAAACCTTCACTTTATCTATACGAATACCGGCCGAAGGTATAACATGACTCAAAAAGTCTATGGAGTCCAACCAGAAAGCATACTTTGAGAACTTCACATACAACCGCTCAGTCAACAAAGTCTGGAGAACAACTATCAAATAATCACCATGCTACTCCCCACTCCGAGAGTAAATCAGGATATCATCAATAAACACAATCGATAGTCAAAACACAATAAACTACAGTATAAAAAAAAATTATCCACTCACGAGGATCAATCCTTCAAGGTCGCATCAACTATCTAAGACTGAAAATACAACATACAACCTGACATAGGAACTACTATGGAATACCACAACTTCGATTCATAGCTAAAGAAGCATTGTTGCCTATAAAAATAGTTGCATGCTCACGAGGACAAAGGCTATCCACCAGCAACAAAAATTGAGAGAACCCAAGAGGCAAAATCTGAAACACCATTTGAGCCAGATATGGACGAGGGGTAAAGATAACTCTCTGTAAATAAATCTAGAACCAAGGGAAAATGAACATAAAGAGCGATTCATTTAATCACAAAAATAACCCACTTTGTATCTTTATAACCAACCAATGGAAGTTTCATATAATACGGGTCATAAACTAGAACTACTGTACATCTCGTTGGTTGGAAGAGTGGCACTATAGGATAATAGGGCATCTTCCCACAAGAATGAAGAATCCTTGAATGCATAGTGCTAATAAGAAGGACTAATTTCCTAACCTAAACATAAAGCCAATCTCAATTGGCAAGGGCGTAAGGACCTCTATCACCCTGGTGAGGTAAACTGTCCATGCCTAAGGTATAATCATAGTATAACAATCTAGTATCTAGGAAGAATAGGGTAACCTACTCATGGCCAACAAAATCACTAAGTCCACCTATCAACATAAGGCCCAACTCCACTATCTCACAACATCTACTGGCTAAACTAGCCAAGAAACTCAAATCCCTCACTACGATCCACCACTAAATAGCTTCCTCCTTATACACAGGAAACAAAGGACCCTATGAATAATATCCACAACTCAGGGTAGGACAAGACAAGGGTGATTAAATCTCAGCTAGGATGGCACCTACTACTCCACCAGTAGGAGAACCAACCCCGTAGTTCATAGCCAAAGCGGAGGACTACTATATCAAATATGAAAAGCACAAGTGTAATAATTAGAAGATAAATAAATGCGAAAGTTTGAAGAATTAAGATAAAAACTTAAAACCTGGTATCAGTGTCAAACGAACACTAGGTACAGAAATCAAAAATCCAAAAGTATCTAATACAACTATGTCTCCGAAAAACATAGAGATCAAATAGAAATGTCAAATTCAAAGAGAAGAGAAGCAGGTAAACATCGGACGCCAAGCTCACCCTGAATCTCTAAAGTAAATGAAATCTGCATTAACATCTTGCTGTGATCATGATCATGAACATGTATTTTGATTTACACATGTGCAAGTGTAGTATGAGTACAAGCTGCAAAAGTAACCCGTACCCAGTAGATTTTGAGGGCACACTAGGCACATAACAATAATAAAAGCAGTAAATAATGGAATACAATAAAAGGTTCACAGAAGCAAGTAGTACAACGAGGGAAGCTAGCTACTCAAATAGGAGTCAAGTAACAAATAGACATGTATCGCTAGCTAATCACATAACAGGATCTCAGGAATTGAAGATAACGTACTCGGGAATCCTTGCAATAATATATGTGAATAATAATATAATAAATCAGGAGTCAAAATAAGATAGGAGAAGAATATGGACGGTATACCAGTAACCTCAAGTAAAATATGAAGGACTGGATAATAGTCTAAGGCACCAAAATCCCATATAGCTTGAAGTATCAATTAACCAATAATAATAATTTAACAGTAATAATTATGATAAAGTAATGCAAATAAATGCTATCAAGTCCCCCAAAAAGAAACACATCGTACAGGAAAACATGCTCACCCATATGCCCCCATAACAACTCAACGGTACACTAAAAGAAGTGCAGAAAAGTAAATACACAACATCAAGTAACCAGTCGTGCGTATGCATCTCCTCTGGTATCCGTAGGCCCAAAAGGCAGAACCCATGGAAGGCTAACCTAGATATTCCTGGTATATCTCCCTGATGCCATATATCCCCCTCCACCCACCGTGTCAGTCGCATCCCGAAGGCAAGGTCCATGGAGGTATCTCACCACATATGATTTCTAACGTCTTCATAACCTCACATCCCAAATCTCAAAACCTCAAGGGTATCAAAGTCTAGAATCTCATGTTGAATATTAATAGTCTCTTCAAATCGTCCTTGGCAAGTCAAGGCGTACAACACCTATATCATACTATCACAAAATTCCTCAATAGATCGGGTATCATCAAGTCTTCATAGACGGTAGTGCCATAAGTGTCAAAAAGTTGTATTCACTGTTATACAATGACAGACTCAAGTCCCAGCAGTTTTACTCACTGTCAAACATAGTTGGTCTCAAGTGTCAGCATTTAATAATCAAATATTATTTCTCAATGCCAAAATGTAAAGTCTGGACTAAAGTAAGCCAAATAGTGATACCAGGAGCTTGATACAATGCCGAGTCTAAATCAATTAAAAAGTCACTTATATTATTATCAAATATTCTAATTTATCAACTTATAATGTTATCCATCATTATTACTCAAATCACTCTCTAACCTCTGGGCTCAATAATCAAGAGGTGATACTGACCCAGACCCAATGCAAGCTCATCGAAGCCATAGGCCCAACCTCTCATGGAATGAATGCACAACATATCAACAAGTATATATCTACATATGGTCATATGATAGCAATTTCCTATGCCCAGCATAGGTATCTCTAGCCAATTTCTAAGGCACAGGCATCATAGCAACCAGATGCCAAAATATAAATATCAACATGGAAGAAACAAAAGAACGGTACAGGATCACTATATACTCCTAGCTACCCAACCCATGGATTCCATTTAGTACAATTATTAAAGCTATATGCCCATAGATAGCCCCACGGCAACTACCTGTCATCCGACGATAAAGCACTGCAAATCTACAAATCTTACTCTGACTGACGTCAAACAATATCTGAATGATCTAAAAGTTGTGTCAAAGTATTCTATATGTTAATACAAGTCTAATGGTATAATTTATGCTAAGTTTTGGAATGGGCCTAAAATCGGGCCTAATATGGGCGCAGCCCGCTCATCGAAACTAAAAATAAACTTTACTACGGGGGTTCCCAAAGTCATTAGGAACCCATGCTACAAAATTAAGCATAATTCAAGTGCAGGAAGTGAATCAAAACATCCCAGACATATTTGACTTACACAAGATCAAAGATACAATTTTTATGGATTACACATTGGGATTTCGATGTATAGTTGATACTAGAAGAAATGTATACTCAAATAATGAAGAAATGTTTGATAATATACAAATTATGGTATAATTTTATCAACTTCAACAATTGGGGTTCATCAATGGAGGAACCTAAGAATTTACGAATTAAAGGAGAAGAAGGACTTACCAGAAGCAGGGACTGTTCAAGGAATCGTTTAGGAACTTTATCTTCAATATTGGAATGGTTTTTCTCAATTTTATGCCTTGGAAGATGAGAGAAAAGTCATATTTTTTTGTTTCTAAATAGAAGGGCTGAAGGGATTACATCTATATAAAGCTATTGCAATAGCTGCAGGTGAGAACTTTTGGGTGCAGGTGTGAAGCCGCAGGTGCAAAATTTTGGGTGCAGGTGCACACTTTTGGGAGCAAGTGCAAAGCCACAAGCGTAAACTTTTGGTTGCCAGAGTGACCATGGCAGGTGTGACCCTTTGGTCGCAGGGCCAACCTGTTCCTGCAACTTTGCACCAGCTCAACTAAAAAATCTCAATGGCTCTAAAATGAGTTTTTATAGTACACTTTCAAAAAATCAAATATGTGTTTTATGTGGAAATCATTTCCAGACACAATGAAATCGATAAAATTGAGATCTGAGGTCGTTTGAGAAAAATTACTCCTCAAACCAAAATAGCCAAAAATTCACTACTCCACCAAGGTACTCAAAAATACACCAAGCACACCGATAGAAACACCAACACTCTTTCTAGCCTAAATTCACCATTCTGAAGGTGAAGGAAGTGTCAAAATGTTGACTTTGGTCATGAGTACTTAGTTTTAGGGTTTAAAACAGGAAATTTGAGATATTTCTTGACTGAGTCACCAGGGATCCAAACTACCGATCCCAGTAAGTCATAAATAACTTGGGCTAACTACTGAAATTCTCTATAATGCAAAATGTCATGTATTTATCATAAATGACCATGAGGTTAATTACACAAAGGACCCTACAAATGACTCAGGGTAGGACAAGACAAGGGCGATCAAATCTTATCTAGGATATAGTAAGGTCCACCTAAAAAGAGGAACTTAGCCCAGGAATCAAAGGATCACACATAACAAGAAATTATAGGCAACCCTTGGGATAAAAGACAAGACCTACCCCATCAATAAGAATCACAACCCAGGTGCAATCGAATACCCACATATAAGAGAGCCATGTATATCAAAGATATAAATCAAGGATTAAACCCAGTCTATAAAACCACGTCAGCAAAGGTAAAGCCATTCTTGCTAGCACAAATAAAGTAAGAAAGAAATAAGTTAGAGTCATGACCAAGTAAATATAAGCCTACTATGTAGCTAATAAAATAAAACCATGTCATAATGGTCCCTCTCATCGGAATCAAAAATAGATATCGCCATAGGGTTCCCACATTTACCAGGAGCCTATGCTCTAAAATTGAGCACAATTCGGGCAAGGGAAGACCCTTTAATAGTCAAAAATAAATAGAGTATTAAAAGGAATTAAATATTCGGTCTTTGTGGAATTATACAATGAAATTGGAAAAGGAAAGATTACAACATCTACTACTAAAAGGACTTTTGTCCCAAAAGTCAAGTAAAAACAATAAATAAATAGGGAGAGAAAGTATTTGATGTATTAAACTGTTGTAGATACTGCTTCTACATCTCACTCTCGATCTCCCAAGTATCCTCCTCGACCGGACTATGCCTCCAGTACACCTTACTACTTGAATCTCCCTAGATCTTAGCTCTCTAACATCCCTAGACAAAAATTTCATGGGATCCTCAACAAAGGAAAAATTCTCATTCGGTTTCACTACCTCCTCTCGAACAACATGAGACTCGTCTAGAATGTACTGCTGCAACTTCAAATCATAAAATACCGGATGAACGACTGAAAACATAGGGGATAAGGCTAACTGGTAAGCAACATCACCAACTCTCTCCAAAATCTTAAATAGTCCAATATACCTGGGAATAAGCTTACCCCATTTATCGAACCTCATCACACCATGCATAGGAGAAACCCTTAAGAAGACTCTATCACCAACTCCGAACTCTGAGGCATAACTTCTACAATTAGCTAGCTCTTTTTCCTACTTTGCGGTGCCCAAAATCTATCCTGAATCACTCACACCTGATCAAGAGAATCATGCAACAAATCTGAAGTCTAAACTCTAACCTTAAAACTATCAAACCACCTAACAGGAAACCTACACCGCCTACTATACAATGCCTCAAATGGTTCCATCTCAATGCAGGAGTGATAGCTATTATTATAAGCAAACTCTACCAAAGGTAGGTGTTGATCCCAACCACCACCAAAATCTATCACATAATCCCTCAGTGTACCCTCCAATACTTAAATGGTACACTTAGAGTGACTGTCAGTTAGGGAATGAAATTCAATACTTAGTTGAACCTCAATATCCAAGCCCGCTAAATAGGTCTCCAAAACTGCGAAGTAAACAGAGTGCCTCTATCAAAAATGGAGAAAGGAACACCATACAACCGTACAACCTCATGGATATAGATTTTAGCCAGACACTTAGCATTATAAGAGGAGTGAGTAGGAATAAAGTACATTGACTTAGTCAGTCTGTCAATAATGACCCAAAAAGTACATGTCATTTGCTAGTCCAAGACAAACCAGAAACAAAGTCCATAATCACCTTCTCCCACTTTCACGGTAGAATAAGAAGCCTTTGCATAAAAACACCTAGTCATCAATCCTCAAACTTAACTCATTGACAGTTTAAATAATTAGATACATACTCAAAAATGTCACTCTCCATCCCACTCCACCAATACAACAACCTGCAAATCACGGTACATCTTAGCTGCGCCAAGATGAATAGAATACTTAGAGTTGTGAACCTGACGCATTTATCAACTGCACCAAATCACCAACTTATGGTATAAAAATGTGACCATCATACTGGAGCGCCTCATCTGAATCAATAGAAGCCCTGCCAGCTTCTCCAGCTAACACTTGAGCACAAATAACAACCAAATGATTATCCTAAAACTATCACTGTTGAATCTTAACTATCAAGGAAGATCTGGCCTTAACACATGCTAACACTCTCATGGGGTTTGATAGATCAATTCTAACCAACTGACTATCAAACGACAGAACCTCCACTACCAATGGACTCTCTGAAACTGACAAGGTTTCTAAGCTACTCATACTGACCACATTCTAGCTCAAGGCATCTGCCACAATGTTAGCCTTGCCCGTATGGTAGAGAATAGAAATATCATAGTCTTTTAGTAAATCAATCCACCTTCCCTGCTTGGAATTCAACTCCTTCTGGTTCATAATGTACAAAAATACTATGATGGTTAGTAAAGATCTCACACTCGACCCCGTCTAACTAATATCTCAAAATCTTAAGTGCAAAAACTATCACCATCAACTCCAAATCATGAGTGAGGTAGTTACGTTCATTTACCTTCAGCTACCTCAAATCATAAACAATCAGTCGACCCTGCTACATCAAAACACAACCCAAACCAACACCAAATGTATCGTAGTATACAGCGAATCCCTGACCCTCCACTGGCAAGGTCAATACTAGTATTGAAGTCAACAAGTCTTTGAAAAGCTTAAATCACAATCATCAGACTACTGAAAGTCAACATCCTTCCAATTCAACTTAGTCAAGGGCAATGCAATCAACAAGAACCCCTCAACAAAATGCCGATAGTACCCAGCTAAAGTAATAAAATTCTAAATCTCAGTAACAGATGTCGGCCTTAGCTAATCTTATACCATTTAAATCTTTGCTTGATCAACTTTAATCTCAGCCTACACTACATGTCCAAAAAATTCTACAAACTCCAACCAAAATTCACACTTTGAGAACTTGGCATAAAGCATGTGTTCTTTTTAAGTCTGGAGAATCAATCTTAAATGCTACTCATGATCAGACTTACTCCGTGAATACACCAGTATATCATCAATAAATACAATCATGAAAGAGTCCGTGTAGGGCTTAAGAACCCGATAAATCAAGTTCATGAAAGCTTCTAAAGCATTAGTCAGACCAAAGGGCATAACCAGAAATTCATAGTTACCATATTGAGTCCTGAATGTTGTCTTAGGAATATCCTCAGTCTGAATTCATAACTGATGGTAACAGGATCTCAAGTTAATCTTAGAGAACACTACGGCTCCCTAAAGCTAATCAAATAAATCATCAATTCTTGGCATAGGATATATGTTCTTCACTATGACTTTGTTCAGTTGTAGATAATCAATGCACGTCCGTATAGTACCATATTTATTTTTAACAAACAGAACTGGCATACCCCATGAAGAAACACTAGAGTGAACAAAACTCTTATCTAACAAATCTTGGAGCTAAACCTTCTGCTCTCTCAACTCTGCAGGTGTCATGTGATAAGGAGCAATATAAATAGGCTTATTTCCCAACTCTAAATCAATAGCAAAATCAACATCTTGCTCTTATGGTAGACTGGTATATCTGTCGAAAATACATTAAGAAAATTAAAAACGATAGGTATAGACTCAGGAGAAGGAACTTTAGCTTGCATATCACATACATAAGCTAAATATGCTAAACACCATTTCCCTACTAACCTCGTCATCTGAAGGCAAGAATAAACCTTATCGATGTGCGGCTACTAGAACCTTTCAATACCATCGGAGATGAACTAGTCATAGTTAAGGTAACTATCTTGGCATAACAATCCTAAACTGCATAGTGAGAGGATAACAAATCCATGCCTAATATGATATCAAAATCAACCATGTCTAAAAGCATCAAGTCATCCCAAATGTCTAATCCACTAACAGATATCATGCATGACTGGATCACCTGATCCACTACTAAAGAATCCCCTATAGGGGTAGCAATACCCATAGATACAGATAATATATCATTAGGTAAGACCAAACTAGGTGTAAAATATGAAAAACATAAAATCAAGTAGATCCAGGGTCAAATAAAGTTGACGAAGGTATAAAACACAAAAAAATAGTACTTGTGATAATAGAATTCAAGGCCTCAGCCTCAGGCCTAGAAGGAATAGCATACTGGAGATTGCCCATGAAGACCACGACCACCACCCCTACCACTCTAGCCACCATAATGATAGTCACCCTATGCCCCACCTCTAGCTAGTTAAGGCCCTGCCTTTACGAGCAGTACGGCTTGGGAGCAAACTAAATAGTGCCCTTTAAGTGCAATCAGCAAGATAACCCATAATGCCACACTAGAAACACAGACTTGGTGCTCCACTCTAAATGAAATATCTAGAAAAGTGACCCACAATGCAATACTAAAAACATGGCCCTGGTGGCCTACTCTTCCTAGAACCTCAGCCTGAACCCAGATGACCACACTACTGCAAAGATCCAAATCGTTGAGAATACTATGCTAGAGGAGGAGATGAAACCTGAAGAGATGCCTACACCAAACTACTGAACAAACCCTGTTCAAGATAAAATTGACCACAGCCCCATGAATAGGACCCATTGTAACCTCTCTGATGCCTCTACCTCTTCTTGTTACGCTGACATGACTCACGATAGAGGGACTCAACAGATTTAGCATGATCTACCATGGCCTAAAATGGTCGACCATCAAATTCTAGTAAATCCACACCCTCACAAATCCTTTCTCTCAACCCATAAGCAAATATGTGAACTCTCACCGCCTCAGTAGGCATAAACACCACACCATAAACTGAAAACTTGTAGAATCGAGTCTCATACTTCTTCACCAACATCGATCCCTACTCAAGATTTCTAAACACCTCCCTCAAGAGCTCTCACTCATCCCTAGATTAAAAATTCTCATAAAAACCTCATGAACTCAATCCAACTCCAGAGCTAAACCTGTAGTTCTAAAAGCAAGGAACGCTCTCCACCACTTCTTAGCACGCTTCGTATCTAATAAGAAGTGAAATACACACCATGGGACTTTAGAATACCCATGTTATCAAGCCTCTCTTCACACTCCTTGATAAACTCGTGAGTGTCTTCCCCCAAAATCCCAGTAAATTGAGGGGGATCTAGTCTCAAAAATCTCATTAGGAGATTCTGCTCTGAATCTATCATAGCAACCTGATAATCTTCTATCAAAATAACAGTAGCACTAGAAAGACCTGAGGAGGTGCAAGACCAACTCCTAATTGTACAGGATGCACTGGCTAGATAGGATGAAATAGTGCAACTGGAGGAACAAGATGCACAGGTTGTACCTATTGAACTAGCTGAATTAGTTGCACATACGAAATGAAGGTGCGGGCTAAAATCTAGGATTAATTTCCTGTGCCCCATAGGGAGGGGGACACCACAAGCACTCAGTAATTGATATAGGATGGTACAATGGTTTGTAGTAGGCACTACAGTAGGAGATCAAAGAGTTCTATAATAGGTGCTATCGTTGGGGTCCATCGAGAGATTTTTATAGATCACCATTGTTTGCAGTACACTTTGACTTAGAAAGAGATTAACTTGAGGTATCAGAGATGGGTTGAGCTCCTGAAGGACTACAATTTGAGTATTCTCTACTATTTGGGCAAGGCTAATGTAGTTGTTGATACCTTGAGTCAGAAGGTGGTGAGTTTGGGTAGCCTAGCCTTATTTTCAGTCTTTAAGAGGTC
>JBDJHY010253439.1:0-10624 GCA_039654485.1 Withania somnifera
CAACAAGTCATCAATTCTTTGCATAGGATATTTATTATTCACAGTTACTTTATTCAGCTGTCGATAATCAATACACATTCTCATTGTACCATCTATTTTCTTTAGAAATAGAACTGGTGCACCCCAAGGTGACACACTAGAATGGAAAAACCCTTTATCTAGTAAATCTTGAAGCTGAATCTTTAGCTTCCTTAACTCAGCAGGAGCCATACAAGATGGAGCTATGGAAATGGGCTTAGTCCCTAGCTCTTAGTTAATAGAAAAATCAATATCCTGCTCTGGTGGTAGGCCTGGTAGGTCGGTCGAAAATACATCAAGGAACTCAAAAACAAAAGGAACAAATTCAGGAGTAGTTTGTCAACCTGAATATCAAAAACATATAATAAGTATGCCAAACACCCTTTCGCTAGTAACTCTTGCGTGAAGGTATGAAATATAGGTTGTCGGTGCGCGGCTACTAGAACCATGCCAAAAAATCAAAGATGAACCTGGTACAACTAAGGTGATAGTCTTAGCATACCAATCCAAAACCTCATGATGGGGAGATAACCAATCCATACCCAAAATAATATCAAAGTCCACCATATCTAGAAACAATAAGTTAGTCCATGTGTCTAATCCACCAATAGAAATTAAACATGATCAAATCACCCCGATCCACAACTAAAGAATCCCTTATCGGGGAAGCAACATGCATAGATAAAGACATCACATCACCAGATAACCCCAAGCTAGGTGTGAAATAAGATGACATATATGAACAAGTAGACCTAGGGTCAAATAATGCTGACGCAAATATAGAACACATAAAAATCAAACCTGTAATCAAAACATCCAAGGCCACAACTGTTGAGTAGGAACAATATATAATTGGCGATCATCACCACAACGACCACCACTGTGACCATCGCCCCTACCACACTGGCCACCACCTCTATAACCACCCTGTAACCCACCTCTAGCCGGCAGAGGCACTAATCTCAATAGTTGTGCAGTCTGAGGAGAAGGCTAAATAGTGCCCTTTTGTGGACAAGCTCTAGCATAGTGGCCCACAAGACCACACTCATAACACAACCCAAATGGCTCCCTCTGTCGGGCTCCAATACTAAAACCCATTGTACCACTCTGATATGTGAACCAGCCCCTCGAGAATACTATGTAGGAGATGGAGATGAAGCTTGTAAGACGCCTACATAGGCCTAATAAATTATCCCTGGGATTGATAAAACTGACTGCGGGCCCCAAAACGGGACCTACTATACCTTTCTAATGTCATTGCCTCTTTTTGTTGCACTAACGCAACTCATGATAGAAGGCTTCCATCAAAATTTCATGATTAAACACTGCCTGGAATTGACGACCATCATAAACCAACAACGTTACTAACTCGTGGAGCCTATCTATCAACCCATAAGTAAACCGACGGACTCTCTCTGCCTTTGTAGGCATAAACTCAACCCCATACACTAAAAGCTGATGAAATTTAGCCTCATATTCATCCATGAACATAGAACCTAGTTCAAGCCTTCTGAACTCTTCCCTCAGGTTCTCCCTCTCAGCTCTGGATACTAATTTCTTCATGAACACTTATGAAATTCAGCCCAAGTCGGCTATAATGAACTTACAGATCTACAGACCATAAATGCTTGCCACTACTACCTAGCAGCACTACACATCTGGTAGGTGGTAAAGGCTACACCATGGGTCTAAAATACCCCTATGTTGGTCAATCTTTCTTCACACTCAACTATGAACTCATAAGCATCCTCCCCTGGTACTTCAATGAATCTAGGGGTATTCAACCTTAAGAATCTGGTTAGGAACTTCTGCTTCGTGTATTTCATAATTGGATGTTTCTTAATAGCAGGAGCAACAGTTGGCACTAGTATAACCTGAAAAAGTGTAGAAGTCACTACTCGAACAACCGATGGCACTGGCTGCCCTGTAGGCTGAGAAACTAGGATTGGTGGCTGTGTTTTTTCTATAGGGGGACCTCCAAAAGTGCTGAGTAGCTACCATAGTACACTACAAATATCAGAAGACAACACTGTAGCAACTACTGGGATAGGTGTTGCCACTGGCACTACAACTGATGCTGTAACAGGTGCTGCAGGCACTGGTGGGACCTCAGAAGTAGTAGCTAGAAAAGGCACTACTGTTGGTGCTATATCTATATTTTTGGCTGCAGATGAACATGTACAAGGCATTTATAAAAGCGTGATGAAATTGAGTGATATTTTCAAGCAACCTTAAAGGATGGACCCAGGATATAGGATTCAAAAGAAAGAGTCAATTTTCATGCAATCGGGTAGAGTAAATTTTGTGTTGTTCATCGCGATCATAAGCCAGGCTCGCTATCACGAAGCACAATTTTGAAATAGATTGCGATTCCCTGAGAACTTATCGTGATCGCAAAGAAGGAATCCATCTGCACCAATTACAGACTTTGACACAAGTTTTAGGAGAATGAATAAGCTCCGAATCACCACTCGAAATGCATTCAGAGTCCAATTTTTAGAAACCAAATATGAACGCACACTCGAAACGATATTCCAGACTCAACGATGTAAAAATAAAAATCTAAATTCAAGGTCGTTTTGGATAAATGTTGACCAAGTCATCACTTAAGCTAAAATTTAAAGAATCCTCCACCAACACCGCAAAAATGCAACGACAAGTCCAAAAATTATACCAACAGCTGTACTAGCCTAAAATCATCATTCTAGAGCTGCTGGAAGTGTCAGAATTCCAATTTGGTACTACAAACACCAAAATACCACCCAAGCTCCACTTTAGGCCATAAACTTAATTAAAATCCACGAATTGGCATAAATTGAAAACAAAAACTCCAAAAACACATACTTATGGTCAATCCTGACTTTTTTTGGTGTTCTGGAGTTGACAAAACTGTCCGAATTTAATTTTGAGATCATCTTGAAGAAAAGATGACTTTGGTCAATGAAAACTTATTTTTAGGCTCTAAAACATGCAATTTGAGATATTTCTCAACTAATTTTCCACGGATCCAAACTACCGGTCCAAGCAAGTCATAAATGACTCAGGCAACTATTAAAATTCTCTAGAATGTAAAATGTCACGTATTTATCATAAATGACCATGAGGGTCATTACATGCAATGACAGTAAAATGAATTTGTCCACTCCAACTATGACCATCGAGCCTGATAGGTATGACCATATGGAAGGCCACGACCGGGATACCTCCCCTCCCTTGTATACCTTTCCTTTGTCACCTACATACTAGATCGGTAGGGTCTATGGGGATCCGTGACTCACATACAACAAACTCAAGGTAAAAAATACTTACATAAAATACAAGTAACATAACTTAGGTAATATAAACTTTACTCGTACATCATAAGGGTCAATATCAGGATAAAAGTACATAACTATGCCTAGCCATAATTTGATTGAATCAAAAATGAAATCAACATCTAGATCATGGTCATGACCAAGTTTGGTAATAAATAAACACAACGATTAACTCTTACATAGACATTTTATCATCAAAATTGGTACGACATTTTAAAAATGTTCATTTTAGGCTTATCATAATAAAAATGGATACATAAGGCCATACAAGGTTAAAAATCAACAACATAAGGATCTTGCAAAAAATAGTGGAAGCCGATGCATCAAAACAAGTTTTATGATGATGATATAATCAAACATAATGATATCATAACAAGTCTTGTCGGCCTAAAAAGGTTAGCAACCTAAGTCAAGTATCCGGGACTAGTTGATATCTACCATAAACCCACTATCTATATTACAGAGTCAAGCAAGACTACACAGGGTCTTAGGGTAACTATAATAAAAAATGAAACAACAATACATAACACGTAGTAGACTAGAAGTGCGAACAAGGTCACATGTGCAAACCCCAAAATCCCAACCAAAGGATGTCTAATTACAAATATTATTACCCATATAATCCTAGTTTAATATCATAGAATCTTGTAAATACAACATAGAAGATCCCTAAAATGCTCCAAATCACCAAAAAAGCACAAATGAACTCCAAAGATTAGATAATCAGAGAAATAATAATATAGAAATTAATACGAGTCAAATAATAGTCATAAAGGTATGAAAATATCAAGGGTTACAATATGGGTCAAAATGATCATATAAGGCTGCGAACCTAAGCTCAAAAAAAGGGTATCAAAATGTTCCCCACATCGTACAGAACTAACAGCTAAATTTTGGAGCTAATACGAGCAATAAATAAACTTGAAATAATGAAATAAGGTGAAGAACACACATGTGGATTTTGGGTGAAATTTGAAGAAATTTAAGTGGAAAATTACCAATAATTGAGTATTGATTGAAGAAATTAGGTTTCCAACATCATCCAATAGCATATACAAACACCCAAGAACATCGATAGAGGTTTTAGAGTTTCTAAAGAAGAGAAAAGATAAAGAAATGACTAATAATTTGAGATTTTATCTTTTTATATCGAGTCCTAGTCCTCAACACCGTCGGCGCCAAATGCCGAGAAAAGAAATCAGTGTTATCGGCGTCGTGCTAGAATGATAATACGAAAGGTTAGGGAAGGGATTTAGCATTATCGGTGCCTTGGTGGCGCGATAGCATTAGAGGCTGGCCTAGAGACCCAACTCCATCGGTGCTCCAATCGTGAGATCGCGCTAATAGAGAAATGAAAATTGCCCACTATGATAGCACTGAATAATGCTCAGAGCAGGAGTTGCAGAGAATCTACAACTTTGAGAAGGAAATTTTAGGTCATTAGAACAAAATGAAGTTTGTTATATACCAAAAAACTATGCCAATTGCATGGAAACAACATTTTGTACTCAACAGAGTAGGAAAAAATCCAATCTGCGGTCATTTCAATGAAATGATGAACAAATTCAACACTGTGCCAATAATCCAACATTACAACCAAGTACTCAAAATGTCCTGGTTGGTTTGAAACCCGACTGAACAACTTACCTAACCTATATTCGATATTTTAGAGCTTATGTCTTAGTTGAATTTTCAATCCAAGGATTCGATAAAAAAAGGACAACCCAAGATTCACTTATGAACCATAGAGCATATAAAACACATAAAATTTCACATACTTTAAAAAAAATCTCTCTGACTCGAACCAAATGTCCAAGTAGACCAAAATCCACGTTCCAGAGCTAATGGAATTGTCAAAATTCAATTTTAAGTTCATTTCTATAGGATGTTGACCAAAGTAAATTATTTAAATACTTAATGCTCTAGAACAGGGAACCAAGCATGACGACTAAATAAACAAACCATGAACCAAATTATTAGTTCCGATAGTCATATATGATTTAGGGCCTTTATAGAAAAGCTCTAGAATGCAAGAAAATGAAAAATTGCAAAAATAACTAGAAGGATCATAACAACATGCACTACTAAAAACGAATTACAACAACATGGAATGTTGTGAACCATATACCACTCCTTTAGTCACCCATGTGCCTGGATGATGACCGCACACAACTAAATCAAGGTAGACAATAGTTACATAATATACAAGTAATAATGCTCAGGTAATATAAACTTTACTCGGATAATTATATTCCGTATTTGGACATCAGATAAGAAAATATAAGGGTCAAATTCCCTGACTATGCCAAGCATAACTAGGATGAGATCTGAAACAAAATTAACATCTAGATCATGACCGCGACCAACTCAACACAACGACTACCTCTTTCTTAGACTTTTTATCATCAAAACTAGTAAAACATATTGAAAATGTTTATTTTAGGCTTATCACACTAAAATGGGAAAATAAGGACATGCAAGGTTCAAAATTCTTTGATATTAGGATCTTTCAAAAAATATTGGAAGCAGATGCATCAAAAAGAGTTTTATAATGATAATATGCTCAAACATAATGATATCACAATTAGTCCTGCCAGCCTGAAGAAGCTAACTTGCTAAGTCGAATATCAAGGACTTACAAATATTTAAATAAATCCATAATCTATATTCCAGAGTCAATCAAGGCCACAAATGGTCACATGGTAACTATACTCGAAAATGCAACAATAATATGTAACCAAGAAGTGGACTAGAAGAGAGGACAAGGGTCACAGGTGAAAATATAGAAATACCAATCCAAAGATGTCTAATTACCATAATTATTACCCATATAATCCCAGTCTAAGATGGTAAGACATAGACTACCTATCCTCCAGATACAAGCTTGCAACTACAGTGTAAAAGATCCCTAAACTGCTCTGAATCACCAAAAATGCAGAAATGCACTCCAACGATTAGGAAATTTAATAAATAATAACCTAGATACTAATACGAGTCAAATGATACTCATAAATCTATGAAAATAGTCGGGTTAAAATATGGGTCTAAATTGTCCTATGGGTCGAGAACTAGAAAGCTCAAATAAAGGGTATCAACATGTTCTCCACATCGCAGGGAATTCATGCCCAATTTTTGGAGCTAATATTAGAAGTACATAAGCTTGAAATAATGAAATAAGGTAAAGAACACACATGGGGATTTTGGGTGAAATTTTAAAGAAAATGAAGTGGAAACTTACCAATAATTGAGTATTGATTGAAGAAATCATGTTTTGAATGTCACCAATGGACCCAAGAACATTTGTGGAGATTTTAGTGTTTGGAGAAGAGAAAAGATGAAGAAATGGATGAAAATTTGATATTTTGGCTTTTTATATCGGGTCCTAGTCCTCAACATCGTTTGCAAAAAATACTGAGAAAAGAAATTTATGTTGTCCGCATTGTAGTAGAATGATAACGCCAATGGAAATAGGGAGGGGATTTAGCACTGTCAATGCCTTGATGGCGCAATTGCTTTAGATGTTGGCCTAGAGAGCCAACTCCATCGGTGCTCCACTCGCGGTATCATGCTAAATAGAGAAAGGAAATTTTCATAATCTTGCTCCCGCACTGTGATACTGCTAAACAATGCTCAGCTATACCAGTTGTAGAAAATCTTCCACTTTGATAAAGAATGTTTTGGGTCTTCGGGACCAAATAAAGTCTGATATACTAAAAACAAAATATACCAATTACATGTAAATAACATTTTTTACTCAGTGGAGTAGGCAATATTCCGATTCGAGGTCGTTTCAATGAAATATTGAAAAAATTCAACACTTCACCAAAAATCAAACTTTACAACCAAGTACACAACCCATATTCTGGAGCTTATGGAGTAGTCGAATTTTCAATCCTAGGCTCTCATCACCAAATGAATAACCAAGATCCACTTATGAACATAAAATACATAAACACATAAAATTTTATATACTAAAAACCAAAGCTTTCATACTTGAACCAAAAGTTCAACTAGACAAAAATCCACATTTTGGAGCTAATGGAACTATCAAACATTAACTATGAGTTCATTTTTGTTGAATGCTTACTAAAGTCAATTCTTTCAATACTAAATGCTCTAAAATAGGAAAAAAAACACAACAACCAAAAAAATGATCTGGAACCAAATCACTAGATCGGATAGTCAAAAATGACTTAGGGCCCTTACAGGAAAGCTCTATAATGCAAGAAAATGCAAAATTGCCAAAATAACTGAAAGGGTCATTACAACATCCACTAATAAAAGGGAATTACCAAAACATGGAAGGTCGCAACCCATATACCTCTCCTCCTCCATATATCCCTCCTCTAGTCACCCGCGTTCCTAGATCGATAGGATCCATAGGGAGCCGTGACTCACACACAACTAACTTAAAGTAGACAATACTTAGATAACATACAAGTAACAATGCTTAGGTAATATACACTTTACTCGAATAATCGTAATTTGTATTGAGATGTCAGATGGGTCAATATAAGTATCAAAGTCCATGACCGTGCCTAGTGCAAATGGGACTGAATCAGAAATGAAATCAATATCTAGATCATGGACGTGACCAAGTCTTGTAATAACACAAAACAATGATTAACTCGTACTTAGAGATTTTATTAAAAAATAGTAAATTATTTTGAAAATTTTCATTTTAGGTGTATCACTCTAAAAACGAGAACATAAGGTCGTAAAAAGGTTTAAAAATTAGCGGCATTAGGACCTTGAAAAAAATTGTGCAAGACAATGCATCAAATAACAATCATTCGGCCGATTGCTCTTACTCTTATCCTTCTTTCGCTGACACAGAAGAGAGAGAGAGGGCACTCCCTAAGCCAAGGAGGTATTTCCCAAGGAAAGGAAAAGGTTACTTCTGAATTAGCAATAACAAATAAAATAGAAATATGAGTTTTATGAGGATGATCTGCTCAAACATAATGATATCAAAACAAGTCTTGTCGGACTGACCAGGATAACAAGCTAAGTTGAATATCGAGGACTCATAGATATTTCCCATAAACCCACTATCAATGTTCCAGAACCAATCAAGAACACACAGGGTCACATGGTAACTATAATTGCAAATGCAATAACGATACATAACCAAGAAGTACATTGGAAGAGCGGACAAGGGTCACGACTGTTAACCTAGAAACCACAACCCAAGATGTATAATTACCATAATTATTACCCATATAAACCCATTATAAGATCGTAAGACATAGCCTACCTATCCTTCCGAGACAATCTTGCAAATATAGGGTAGAAGATCCCTAAACTGCTACAAATCAACAAAAATGCAAAAATGTGATGTAACGTTTAGGAATATAGAGAAATAATAATATAGATGTTAATATGAGTCAAATGATACTCATAAGGCTATGAAAATAGCTAGGGTCAAAATTTTCCTATACGGCCATGAACCCGAAAGCTCAAACAAAGGGAATCAAAATGTTCCCCACATCGTAGGGAACTCATACCTAAATTTTGGAGCTAATACAAGAAATAAATAAGTTGAAATGATGAAATAAGGTCCAGAAGACACATAGGGATTTTGGGTGAAATTTTGAAGAAATTGAAGTGGAAACTTACCAATAATTGAGTATTGATCGAAGAAATCAAGTTTCCAATGCCACCCAATAGCTTATCCAAACACCCAAGAACATTAATAGAGATTTTAGAGTGTTTGAAGTAGAGAAAAAAATCTCCATTAATGTTCTTGGGTTTTTGCATAAGCTATTAGGTGGCGTTGGAAACTTGATTTCTTTGATCAATACTCAATTATTGATAAGTTTCCACATGAATGAAAATTTGAGATTTCATCATTTTATACTAGGTCCTAGTCCTCATTGCCATTGGCCCTAAATGCTAAAAAAATAAGTTAGCATTGTTGGCGTCGTGCTAGAACGGTAATGCTAAATGAAATGGGAAGAGGATTTAGCACCATTGAAGCATTGATGGTGTAATCACATCAAAGGCTGGACTAGTGACCCAGCTCTATTGGTGCTCTACTCATGGAATCACTCTTAATGGAGAAAGGAAATTTCCACAATCAGGTTCCCTTACTATGGTAGCGCTAAATAATACCCAATTGCAGAAGGAAAGTGTTCTCTTGGACACATACAAAAAAAATATGTCAATTGCATTGAAATAACATTTTGTATCAAATGGAGTAGGCGATATTCTGATCCTAGGTCATTTCAACGAAATGTTTACCATATTCAACACTTCTCAAAAAATCCAACTTTATAACCAAGTAGTCAAAATGAAGTGGTTGGTTTGAAACCCGAACGAATAACTCACCTAACCTATACCTGATATTTTAGAGCTAATGGAGTAGTCAAATTTTTTATCCGAGGCTCTGATGATAAAATGGCAACCCGAGCTCTACTTATAAACCATAAAGGGCATAAAAACATAAAATTGCATATATTCAAAACCAATGATCTCAGACTCACAATTTTAGTCCACCTAGACCAAAATCAACATTTCAAAGCTAATGGAACTGTCAAAATCTAATTTTGAGTTAATTATTACATAATATAGACTAAATTCAATTATTTCAATACTAAATGCTCTAAAATACGGAAACAAACATAACAACCAAACAAACAAATGGGGATCCAAATTACCAGTTTCTATAGTCATAAATGACTTAGAACCTCTACAGGAAAGGCTAAGAATGCAAGAAAATGCAAAATTATTAAACTGACCGAAAGTGTCATTACAACATCCACTACTAAAAAGGAATTTCATATTTGAAAGTCAAAACAAGTCATACATGAAGGCTCAAATAGATGCGGATAATGATATCTCAACTCACTCTTAATCTCCCGAGTGTTCTCATCCACAGATGATCTCTCATCTTTTCCTGAACTATTGGAATCTCATAAGATCTAAAATTTCTCACCTCTCTAGCTAAAACCAAAACTAGCTCCTCAATAGTTATTAAACCTTTATCAACTTGAAAAAAATCATATTGAAGCACTGCGACTCATCAGGAATATACTGTCTCAGCATAGAAACATGAAACACCTGGTGCACAGCTAAAGACATAGGAGGCAAGGCTAGTGAAATGACCCTCACGGTCATTTATGATAAATATGTGATGTTTTTCATTCTAGAGCATTTAGTAGCTTTCTTAAGACATTTATGACTTGTTGGGATCCATAGTTCGATTCCCTGGCATCTCAGTTGAGAAATATCTCAAATGCCTATTTTAGAGCGTAAAACTAAGTACTCATTGACCAAAGTCACCTTTCTTT
>JBDJHY010253450.1:0-10624 GCA_039654485.1 Withania somnifera
TAATATAACTGTATCTCAAGAAATACATGAAGAACAAATAGAATTACAAATGCAAAAGAGAAGCAGGAAAAGCTAGACGGCAAGCTCATCCTGAATCTCAGAAGTAGAATGTAATCTGCATGAACAACAATCTGTAATCACGGTCGGGCACCTTACTCGGATCTGTACATGAGCAAGTATAGTATGAATAGAAGTTGCCGAAGCAACCCCTACCCGGTAGGCTTTGAGGGTCAAGGGTATAACATCATCATAACCTCACATCCCAAATCACAGAGCCTCAATGGTCTCATAGTCTAGCATCTCATGCCTCATATCAATAGTATCAACAAGCTGTACTCGAAAAGTCATGGCGTTCCACACCTATATATCATAGTATCACCGAAAGTCCTCAAGGGAATTATATCATAAATGTCTCCATAATCGTAAAACGTGATAAGTGTCAAAAGGTTGTACTCGTTGTCGTACGACGAAGGACTCAAGTGCCATTGGTTGTAGTCACTTCTGAACTTAGTTGGACTATGTCCAAGCATTAATTAGTCAAATGATATTTTCAGGTGTCAGGGTGTGAATCCTTTATTAAAACAAGTGAAATACTAATATCGGGTGCTCGGTACACTCCTGAGTCTAAAACGTTAAAAGATCCTTTAACTTATATCGTATTCAGAATACTTTAAGTTATCATGTGTTATGTCATAATCCATTAATATTCTTATTATCAGTATCTAGCCTCCATGAAATCAAAGTCAAGTGGTGATACAGGGCCAGCCCTGATGCACTCTCAAAATGGAAACTATGGCCCACACTCTAATAGAATGAGGCAACAACACATAATATACATAGTCAACCTATGCCCTACACAGGCGCAACTAAGCTAGAGTTAGAAGAATAATACACTAGCCTAAACTAGAGGGTAAACCCCAAAACCAACCCACAGATTAGCATTATACGACTTCCAGAGTCACCCTAAAGTCATCACATGGCTAATTCTAAGTCATGGGCATCGTATATCACCCAACGCCAATTTAGGGCAAGAATAAGGGACGAAACGAAGAAACAATCCAAGTACGTGGTAACAACCTATAAACCAAGACCACGGATCCTATTTACTAAACTTATTATAGTTATATACCAAGACATAGCCCCATGGAGCCTACCTATCATCCGACGAATAATGCACTACAAATCAAAATGTTACTCCGACTGGTATCAAACAATGTCCAAAGACTGATACTTATGAATTAATAATCCAGGAATCATTACGAATCTAATGATATAATTTATACTAAGTTCTGAACTGGGCCTAACATCAGGCCTAAAATAGGCCTATGGACCCCACTCGCCGAAATAAAAAACATACTTCGCCACGGGGTTCGGAGGATCCCTAGGAACTCGTGCTTTAAGAATGAGAATAATTCGAGTACTTAAAGGGTTTCAAAACATCCTGGTACATATTTGATTAAAAAGGGGAAAAGATGCATGCTTTATGAACAAAGCGAAGAAATTCAATGGAGGAACACTACTATGGGGTAGAAAATTCAAAAAATGAGAATTGATTTATTGAACTCGAAAATAGTCTGGAATACGAAGTTTTTCTTAGTTTGGTCATCAATGGAGGAAACTTAATTATATAAAACTAATACAAAAAAAGACTTACCGAGAGTAGGGGAGGATAAGGGAAACCTTTGGAACTTTTCCTAAAAAACTTGATGAATTTTCTATAATGTCTCACCACAAAAATTGAGAGTATTGACAAAAATAAACTTTGTGAAAGAACGAATTGAAGTGTACGTAGTTATTTATAGTTTTTGCAATTAAAGCAGAGGTGGAATCGGGGTCGCTGGGGCAAAATTACTGTCGCTGGAGTGACCAAAGTGTCCCCAGGACTTCTATCGCTAGGGCTAACCTCAGCAC
This sequence comes from Withania somnifera, assembly GCA_039654485.1. Taxonomy (NCBI): domain Eukaryota; kingdom Viridiplantae; phylum Streptophyta; class Magnoliopsida; order Solanales; family Solanaceae; genus Withania; species Withania somnifera. Next base: position 1,912 of record JBDJHY010253450.1, read on the forward strand.
ATTGGGGTGATTATTGTAGGGGCCAAACTAACTGTTGGGGTGAAGGTCGTAGAGGGGACACCAAGGCCATGGCGACATCCCTCTATGGGGAGGTATATGCTAGTAATTTCACTACTGCAACTCATGAACTTTGAGGGTCTAAATTAAGCATTCTGAGTCCAACTTTAATAATCAAATGTAAATAATATGGAAATGACATTCCATATCTAATGGAATCGTCGAAATGACCAACTAAGTTCGTTTAAGAAAAATGACCCCTAAAACCAAGAAATACTGAATTTCTCACTAATCCACTAAGGTACTCAAAATTACATCGGATACTCTGCAAAATAAACCAATACTCTTCTAGCCTAAAATCACCATTCCTAAGCTAATAGAAGCATTTGAATTCCATTCTGACACTCTAAACATTGAAATATCACCCAAGTTCCAAATTAAGCCTTAAATAAACTTAAAACCCATAATTTAGAACAAATTCCAAATGAAAATCCTAAAGTACGAATTTAAGGTCTACCTTGACTTTAGTCGGCATTTCGGAGCTAATAGAACAGTCAGAATTTAATTCAGAGCTTTTCTTGAAGGAAAGTTGACTTTAGTCAACGAATACTTAATTTTAGGCTCTAAAATAGGCAAAGTGAGATAAATCTAAGCCGAGTCGCCAGGAAATTCATAATATCAGTCTCAGCAAGCCATAAATGACGTGGGGAAGCTACTGGAAAGCTTTAGCATCTAAAACATCACAAGATTTCCATAATTGACTGTGAGGGTCATTACATAAATATATAACAAAAAGTCTTTGTTTGAAACTCATTATTGTTTTATTCTCTCAAATGTGGAAAACACCAACAACCAAAGAGTTTTAGGGCTCCATAATTTGGCTATTTTTTCACACAATCTCTAAAGAGAAGTTTACTACTTAAATACAGGTGTATGAAGTCTATTTATTAGAAACTTCTCTTTCATAAATGCTTCAACCCACAGTATAAAAGTACATTAGCATTAAATAGCAAGGCCAAGCTAGTTTCTACTACATGCCTATGATTTCTTTCAGTGGTTCCATTTTTCAGGAGTATGCTGGCATGAAACTTTTCTATGAATTCCACATTGTGCCAGATGTTCAATAAATGCTTGAATGTTAAACTCTCCTCCACTATCACATTGAAATTTTTTTATGCTCTTATCAAATAGATTTTCCACCAACTCTTAAAAGGTAACAAAAGTAGTGAAGAATTCATATTTCTTTCTCAAAGGGTAGAACCAAGTAAATTTGGTATTATCATAAAAAAATCATATAATATTTCATTCCTTGGGGGGAAGCAACATGGAAATCATCCTATAAATCACAATGAATTTTAGCAACATATTCAGTCACTTTTATTTGAGAGCTCAAAAGCTTGCTTACAACTCTTTCCCATTTGAAAAGCGGTGAAAACTGAAAAACTCTTATTCTAATCACTAATTCTGACTAATCTATTAGAATATAAAATTTTCTTTTTCCTTGAGTTAGGATTCCCCAACTTTTGATGCCAAACATGATCCTATTAATGCTAATTCTTGATACAGGTGTCCATCTTGGTCATTGGAATCTAAGCATATAAGTCTCCTCTTCTACTCTCTTTTGCTTGAAAAACTCCAATTTTCATATCCCTTACAACAAACTCAGAGTTAGAAAATTTCAAGGTGCATTCACTGTCACTTACAAGCTTACTCACGGAAACCAAAATTTTCTTCAACTTAGGTACAAATAGAACATTATTTAATTAAATATTTGTACTTATCCTTATCTCCAACATGTGTAATTTTGAATAATTTACCATCTCCTACCATAACTGAGTCATGTCCCTTTAATATAGTAGGATTATTAAGATTACATGTTGATTGTACTATGTGATGGCATATGGCAGAATCCATATAAAGATTATGATTAATCAAATCATTTAGAGTTGTCATTTTTTCTTGTGGTTTTTGTTCCAAATCTTGATATAAGTACTCCCACCTATAAAAATAAGAAATAGTTGTATGATTTTTTCTTCACAAATATGACATGAATTGGTACAAGTTGAATATTCCTTTGTCTGATATTTTGACGTATCGTAATATTGTCTTTGATTATTGTAGTTGTTTAATTTAGGGCCAAAACCTTCTCTTCCTATGCCTTGTCCTCTACCTTGTCTTCTTCCTTTTATATGTTTCTATCTTTGAAAAAATTTTCTTGTGTCTTTTGTTCTTTGAATTGTATGTATTGATCTACATGATCCTTTTCACTATCTTGTTCTATCATGTTGAATCCTCTTAATGTTTTGACAAATTGAGAAAAAGTTTGATAAGGAGGTTTGCCCAACCCGACAATTCTTAAAGTCTTGTATTTGTTTCCAAGTCCTTTTGAAAAGATTATAATTTTATTGTCTTTGTCTAATGGTTTGCGTATGGTAGCAAGGCTATCAAGAATTCCTTTCTACTCTTTTTCATATTCATCAATGGTCTTTGATCCAATATTGACATTTTGAAGTTGTTGCTTCAATTAAAACTCTTTATCTTTGCTAGCATGTAGGTAGTTATCCTAAAGAATTTTCCATATTTGTTTTGTAGAGCAAATGATAATGAGGAACATACAATCCTCCATCATATTTCTAGTAAGCCAGCTCCTACCCAAGACATCCCTTTCTTTCCATTCTAAGAATTTAGGGTTTGGGTTCTTTTCTCCTTTTTCATTAGTTGGAAATGCATATGGTGGATGTTTGGTGATTATATCACCTACCTTCAATGTTTGCATCAAATGAGAGATTTTAGTCTTCCACACCAAGTAATTTGAAGGTTTTAATTTTACAGGACATATGCTTATAAGTTGATGAAGTGATGTAGGGTTAAGGGAGAGTCAACAGATGTTTGAGTGACCATTGTAGTATGCGATAGGGTTCAGGATTCAGGATTGATATTGTTGAAACCAAATCTATGATACCATGAAGAAATTTATGAAGATGTATATCAAACGTGAATCCAACTTCTATTCACTGCTAGTTGTTTTTCTTTGCCTTTTTTTCACATGACTCCCCCTCCTCCATTTTTATATAATTGTATATGATTCTATTTAAGGAAAACCAATCCAATACAACTAAAACAGTTGCTCCACAAGTTTTTATTTTCTTACTAATGCTGGACTCCTAAGTAGAGTCTTACACAAACTCATTTCAAATATAATTCCACAGATATATGGAGAGAAGAGTAGTCCTTAGTGAAATGTTCTAGAGATATGTGAATTCCCTTGGAAGACCATAGGATTTCATCAATTTTACATGGTCGGACCTTGAAATTTTCTAGTTTTGAATAGAATTTTAGAATAGGGACTTATACATAACTTATATTTACAAATTAGTCCCTAGGAGAGTAGTATAAATAGATTAAAAAGGATAACTTCAGTTTGCAAGATCGTGAAGGATCTGTGAATTTTTATCAAGTGCCACATGGTGTGCTTAATAGAAGTATAAATCCATGACAAGGTGGCACCAAAGAAAAGGTTAATCCTAGAAAAATAACCAACGAGTGAGACATTTACGATGATAGCACAACATCAGATAGGTTGCTAAGAGAACCACCGAAAGGAGAGAAGAATCATAAGAAGTGTAATAACCCTAAAGGACATTATTGAACTTATCCATAAATTATTATTTTTCCCTTTTCAAATATTATCCCAAGTCATATTTGTTCATCTTATGATGTTTGATTTGAAACCAAGGCTAAAAGTTACAAGTTTTGATAAGTTTTAGTTTTCGGAAGTCTTTAAGTTGAAATAGTTGACTTTAGTTAACATTTGGAGTTTTAAGTCATGAAAGGGACGTCCACCTGTTTCAAAAACTCTGGAATATATAATTTGGTCTAAGAGGACCTTCATTTTTTATTTTAGGCTTTTTGTGATGACTCATTTGATAAGATAAATTAGAGTTTTAAGGACAAAGTTTGACTATGATCAACATTTGATGATTGGACATTCATATTCAAATTTCATCAATTTTGTTGGATTTGGGAGGTTATTTTTGGTCTAAGAGAAGAATTTAAATATCTTTCGGATGTTTTGGGGGTAATTTTATCTTTTTCGATAAATTTTTTATTTTTAATAACCTTGGAAGTATCATGTAAATAAAAACTTTAATTCATATTTTTATAGTTCCATTGAATCCGTAATATGGAATTTAGTGGGGTAACATGCATGTTTTATATGTAGGGGATCCCAAAGAAATTCTGAGGATCCAATCGGAGGCCTAGTATTTCATGCATTTGCTATCACAAAAAAAATTTGGTTCCAAGCCCTTTGTGCTTCACAATCGAGTGTATCTGAAAGTCAGTGCATCGCAATCATATAAGTCTATGTTCCAGTATATCACGATCGCATTCCTTTGTGTCGCGTTTGTGTGATTCATTTATCCTAAGCAACACAATCGTCTAACATTATATTAAAATCATGTAGAGTATCATGAACAAATGTTCAGGGATTAAAAATCCTTGAATGTGCTAGTTACCCTATAGTCTTTTAGGAAAATCTTTTGGTTATGTTTCTTAATCATTAAATTTTTGGTACGAATTAATTATTCCTCTATTTTAAAATTCAAATTTGGTGATTTCAAGGTATAAGAATTGGATTTTATAAGGAAAACTTTGATATTGTAATTTTAAATTTTGAGGGTCAATCCCTACTCCATTTTTTGTAAAATTTCATATTTGTGATCCTTGATTTGTAAAACATGATTTTCAACAAACAAAAATTGAAATTCCTTGACCCTCATTTTTTACTTTTCGGGGAAAATTTTGGATCTAATTTTAAAAATATTAATATGGGTGTAAGAGTACATGTTTTCTTATTCTTAGGTCATACTTAATTTCTATTTTGTAGATTTGGAAGCTCAGCGTAAGGGAAATGGACCGACTAGAGTTGATTTCTTCGATTAACAAAAGTGTGGACTTGACTTTATTACAAAGTATTGTAGGCTATTATATTTTGAATTATTTGGAATTGGGAGTGTTAGAGATTATTTAGAGGTGTCTGTGTGAGTGAGTGGTGAGTATTGATCCGGGCACAAGATTTAAGTAAGCCTGGGTAAATAAAGAAATAAAATAATGCTAATGACTTAATTTTCTTATCCTTTATTAAGTTTAGTTGTTGCATATTAATTTGATACCCAGGTGGGGTTCTTATGAACTTGATTGATGTTCATTGATGATTATACCCATGTGAGAGTTTTATCTCCATGATTTGACATTATAATTTATAGATTGCCTGCTTGGGGACTTAATGACTTATTTGATTTTGTTATGCCATATTTCTCTCTAGTTATGGTAATATAATTATTGTTGGATCTTGGTAATTAATTTTGATATGTAATTATTGATTATATGAAAGAAATGTATGAGGTTCATATTGACATCACTGTCATATGAGAATATTAATGATATGAAATCAAGGTCTAAGGTCTGTACTGATATTACTTTGATGTTAGAATATTGATAATGTAAAGAAAGGTCTGATGTTCTTACCGAAATTTCTAATATTATGATTAGATCGGTTTCCACATACCGACATAGTAATTTGATTGCTAAATTATTTTTGATTAATTATAAATGAATGGAAAAGGCCATGATGGTCTAAGATGACACAAGACAGGTAATTTGATTATGTGATTTGTGTATGGATTATTCTGGTATATTCTTTCAAAACCCATCCTAGAAGTCTACTTCTCGGTAGTGTCAGATAGACCCGTCTAATTACGGGTAGACTTATGTGTTGGGAACTAATATGGGTGTAAAGGACCCTTTCAAATTTAGTAGATCACGAGTGGATTTCCATTAGTCGTGGCTTAACTTGAGAAGGAGGACCTATACTCCTATAGACTTGTGATGGTTATTTATGATGATGGGTTGTTTCATTAGATGATTCTTGTAGCTTTTCTTACCTATTTGGAACCCTTCCCATAGGTCCATTTCTGGGCAGCATCAGATATACCTTTTCTATCATGGATGGACTTGTGTGTCAAGAACTATGTAGAGCTCTAAAGGATGGTAGATATTGGTTATATCGGATGGTTATGTATGATTATGAGATGTTCATGTACTGTATATGAGTTAGATAATTAATTATGGTCTAGTAATTTCAAAATATATCCCTTAAGTACATTTCTCGGTAACATCGGATGTACCCTTCCTATCGCAGATCGACTTGAGTGTTAGGGACTGACAAGGATGTAGACTTGAGTAGAATCCTTTCTTAACATATTTCTATTTTTTAATCTTATCCATGATTCTATTATTTGATTGCATTAGAAGTAACTTTTCTAGTATGAGTGGAATCGTGTATTGGGGACTGAGATAATTGAGAATAGACTTCCACAAGTTATAAGTTTACTCGATTAGGAAGGCCTACACTTGGGATACATTGAGGGTGACTTATAGACACATTATTATTTTCATTGTTATTGATGAGATGTTTGATAAAGCAATATTGTTACTTCATAATGATGATAGTCCGTAGGACTTGTACTAATATTTCATTATATCTTTCTATATTTTAACTATTGCTTCTTCTGAGTAAATAGTTTTATTACTATTACCCCTTACACCATATATTTGTCTTATAAACTGTTGGATGTGATATTTTCTGAACCTTGGTGTTATATGAGGATTGTAGTCGGGTTGTCAAGGTAGTGGTACTTCTCACCGCTTTGTTATATGGACAACTAGGGATACTTGTTGAGTACCCATTATTTAAATTTGGTACTCACTCCCTTGGTTTTCTATATTTATGTAGGTTTTGAGCCCGGAGCAGTTTGATTTGGATTATCCTAAATCATAGTCCAAGGCAGACTATTGAGAGTTCCATAGATAGCTATTTGTAGTCCTATATGTACCAATGGCTTTCACTATAATATGTATTAGCTTGTATTTTATTTAGATTATTTGATATGGAGACCTTTATTGTGTCAGACTTGTATTTATCTATTTTGTTTCTTGTACATTGTGACTCTATGTCTTGGGAGATTATTAGTTGGATTTTGTTTTACACCTTATTTTCTTCATGCTAATTCATTATTTTCGCATTTTACCTTTATAGATATGTTTAGTCTTCCTTGTGTAGGTGGGAATAGGAAAGGTTCCATCATGATTGGATTTTAGGTCATGAAAAGTTGGTATCAAAGTGCTATGTTTGTAGAAGTCAAATGTGTACAAGCCAAAGTTTAGTAGAGCCTTATGGATCGGTATTGAGATATCCATTACCTATCTTTGAAATGGTATAAAATTTTTAATTATTTCTCTGTTCATTATTTTACTCTTGTCACTTGATATGTACCTTTGAATATTATAGCATGGTTCATTCTTTGAACAAATGGCTAGGACCAGGTATACAGTGAGAGATGAGGTCATCCCTATCTATGAGAGACCGACCCAGGTTCAAGGATGAGCTAGAGGACCAGGAAGAGCAAGAGTCTAATGTGCCTATATTATGAGGCACTAGGCTAGGAAATCATACCTTGATCCTAAGATTCAGGATTTCAGTGGACATGTAGCCCTAGATACTATTTTTACAGCATTGCTTCAGGATCCATTGTTGTGAGTGTTAGGTGTATTGGAGACTATAGCCTAAGTTAGGGTGTATCTAGTACAGCTCAAGGTTTTTAAAATATTATAGGGACTCATACCCCAGATCATCAGCAAAAAAATTCCTATTGTTCATGATTAGGTTTGATAGTCATTATTAGTTCACAAAGATGAGGGAGTACAAATACTGAGTATGGGAGCCCTGAGATTAACTGGTGTTGCACAATCAGATGAGGTGTAGTGCCAATATTAGATTTCAAGAAAATCGAATCGCCTCAGTTTTAGAGGGAGAGGGCTAAGGAGGCTCATTAGTTTATAGCCATTTGCAAAGAGTTATTGGAGAGTGTGAGGCCGGAATACTCACACGGGGTTCCTTACACATCCTTGCAGTTGTGTGGGATATCCCGAAAGTAGTGACATCCTTATATGTGGGACAGACTTGCTAGGTCACATTGTTTAATTGGGATGAGTTTTCTTAGGTGTTCTATAATAGATATGTTCCCTAGTATATGAGAGAGGAGGTCGACTTAGTGTGATATGATAGAGGTAGAGTATGAGACTCATATTTGTGCCTTATCTAGAAATATTGATTTACTTCACACTGATTCAATTAAGAGGATCTACCGATTTATTTTTAGGTTAACATATATAGTTTGTATGATGTTGTACAGACTGTACCATCAGGGGGAATATTTTTTAGAGGTAGTTAGGGAAGAAAATGGGGCTAATATAATTGAGAGAAAGGACTTCTGGAACAAGAGAGATAAGAGGTCCTACACTTTGGGCCAATTCTCAGGCACATCATATAGAGATAGAGGCTTATTTAGATAAAGTAGTTCATTTTTTATCAGATTCTAGAGCAAAAAGACTTGCAGAAATTTGGAAGTGAACATGTTCTTCCAATATAGGTTAGTCTTCCCGAGGTTATCAGTAAAGAAAATCGAGTCGTGGTGGCTATTTATATTTTTTGAGTTTAGCTCAGCAACCTGGAGTTCCTAGGTCATGTTATACTTATGTAAATCTAGTAAATCCATAGATATCTTACCGATTGAAGATTCACAAAGGGCCCATAACCTATTTCTAGTACCCAGCTATAGTACTAGAACCTCCAGCTAAGGGGCAAGGTATAACA
>JBDJHY010253461.1:0-10623 GCA_039654485.1 Withania somnifera
GTAGCTAATAAAAAGTCAAAAGAACGCAAATAGACATCATGCTATAAAGGCTTGTAATAAACTCCAACTCTCAGTGCTCATGGTGCAGACTGTTTTGCACATTATGGATACTCGTAAAAGAATCAGATTTGGAAAGCAAACTGAAGTTGCAATAATAATTCTAGCAGAACTTTTGTGTGCTGTATGATTTCATGATTTAGCTGTTATTGAAGCAAGTCTAAGATTAGTTTTTATCCTTCTCAGGCACGGTGTCCTACTTAAAAGACAAGTTGCTACAACCACACTCTACCGGACTGAAAAAACTCTTAGCCTCTATCGACCAACAAATGGACGTAGTTAGTCATACAATAATGGAATCAGAGATGTCTTTATTCACTGTGTCAATATCAAGAATTTTTGGAATAATTACATCAACAACTACCTAATTTTTTTGTGCAAATCCCAACGATGATGATCCCAATTGGTTGGTCGCATTGTGGAATACCATAAATTTACAAATCAACAGCAACCTTTGTTGACAGGAAACTTTACCCTTTTAAAATATATAGTTCACATGGATAACAAGGAACCACAATACTTAATCTGAAGGAGACCATCCAACATGAAAACTAGTATAAATAGGGCCCTGAAATTCTTGCACCTCAAAAATCAGCAAAGTTCTATGAAAAAACATCAAATTACCGTTCAGGTAAGATCTATTCAACCACCATTACTACGGATTTATGAGGATTGAAGATATATTAATTAAAACTTTAAGACTACATATATCGATCTTCTTGAGATAGTTTTAATAGATGCAGAATACTAAGACAAATTCCTTGATGGAAAAATTATCGCAAAACTAAACTTAACATATGAGGCTTTGAGATTATTGGACAAGTATCTATAACCTTATCAGGACAACATCAGTAATTTTTTATGAAAAATAGATGTGTTGCTACCTTTCTCTATTAAACAAATCGATGCTAAGATAAGTAGAGAACAATTAAAGTGCCGTTTTTCATGATCTTGACGATCCACCTTGACAGTACTTATTTAAGTCATGAAATGGAATATTCTATAATTAATAAATAAATTAGTAATGCAAATGAAATAATTCATATAAGAAGCATTACTTCTAAAATATATATACTACCTCTTAGGAGTTCAGATAGACTTCAATGAGATGATACTTGAGAAAATTTTGAAGAATGCAATCGCAACAAATTTCCTTTTTTGATACCTATTATGTATAGAGAAAAATCAGCTTTAACATAATACCACACTAAGAATAAAATACACAGTTTATGGTGGAGGTGATTGAATCTTATTTTATTTTTTACCCTTTTCAGAAAACTCTTTAAGCTACTATTGAAGCAAAGAGTCAGCTGCTTCTTCTTTAACTCTGTCACCTTTGTGACATTTTCACTATCAACAAATATTATCTCACAATGTATAACTTCACTTGAAACTCTATTGATTTTCATGAGGTTCATTTCATTTTTTATTTTCTTCGACTTCGTAATTATCTCATTGGCATACTTCACTATCAATTCATATCCTTCTTTGAATTCTGAAGCTTCACTTACAATTTGGACAAAGGTTTTGCATGAATTCTTGTACCTTGTACTAACTTCATCTTTTGGATCACCTTCCTCCGTAAGTATGTTAATCTCCATTTCAATCATGTTAGTAAAATCATTTGACCATGTTTTTATTATTTAATGGTCAGAAATCTTATTACATTTAAATTTTTCAAAATCTTTAAAGCATCACAAATAGAATACACCTGAATATTCAAATAATTTTCAACTGGAAGAAGCTACCATTGTTGACTGATTCACGACTATTGCATGCTCTCGACCACTTCCATGTGTGTTAACGATGTATTTATAATTTCCTTTATCATTAAAAATGTTTTAATTGAAACAAGTAATGAAGTTTTCCACTACTTCTCGAACAAATAAAATATAGTCATGTATATTTATCTCGCATGAATCAATAAAAATCTGACCTTTAAGACAAACATTCATCAGGTCGTGTCAAAATTTGACTTTCTTTTGCTAGCATGCTTTTCATCAACAAATGGACAATATCTAAATAAGATTTTAAGTAGCTCCTTAGTGCTCCCTTGAAACTTTCACTCAATTGTGTATTTCATTTACCTTCAGAAAATATATTTCTACCATATGCCATGTGTTGGGAAAAGTTTGGTCTTTCCCGCTTCATAAAGTTTAGGCACTTATGAATTGCCAATAGTAATAGGAGCACAACAGTTTATAATTCTCCAATATGGTGATTCTTTTACTATACGAAAGAATATTAGACTTACAAGAATATGTTTACAAAATTGACTCACACTCTGGTGGCTTACTCAAACTTGAGGATATAGACTTCTCAAGCTATCTCTCTTCTTTCTTAAAAAGGCTCTCTATTTTTCACTCTGGAAGTGGCTTCTCTTGGTTTATGGATAGTTAGGAATAAAGGTTTCTACCCTATTTATACTACTCTATCTCCACAATGTATGGTAGAGATTAATTGAATCCATGGGTGGAGATTAGTTCTCTAGAATACTCCACACATTTTAGGATTCTCTACACTCTTTCATTATCTTCCACATACTTCTAGAAAATTCTACACTTTTCTGGAGTTCTCCAAAACGTTCTAGAGAATTCTACACTTCTTTAGAAAGCTCTATAATTTTCTATAACCTCTCCAATTAAGGTGGGATCCCAATAAATTTCCCCCTCTCGATTTAATTGGGGTATAGTAGTAAACTGGCATCTTGACAGCAATCTTCAAACTTTTTTATCGTATTAGCTTGGTCATCATGTCTAACCAGTTTTTATTTTTGTGAACCTTGCCAAGATGTATTTTCTTTTCGAGGACTTCTCGGATCCAATGATACCTTGTGTCAATATGCTTTGTGTGGGAATGAAATGTTGAATTCTTTGCCAAATAAATTGCACTTTAAGACGTACCTTACCTAATTTATTCCAAACTCAAGAAAAAAGTTCTTCATCCATAACATCTCCTTGCAAGCTTCAGTAGCTGCAATGTACTCTGCCTCAGTAATGGATAATGCAACACACTTTTGCATCTTTGATTGTCAGGATACAACTCCCCTTGTAAAAGTGGTTAGGTACCCTGATGTTGATTTTCTTGAATCAATATTAGTGGCCAAGTTTTCATCTATATATCCCTCTGACACAGGTTTTCCTTTTCTAAAGCATAAATAATTTTTGGAAGTACCATGTAGATATCGCATGATCCATTTGACTGCAACCCAATGTTCATTTCCTGGTTGGGCCAAGAAGCGACTGATGACACCTACTACATAGGCAATATCTAGTCTTTTTCATATCATTGCATACATGAGACTGCCTAGTATAAATGAGTACAGTATCTTCTTTATTTCTTCCATATATTTCTCACCTGTGGGAATTTCCTTCGAACTCAACTTAAAGTGTCCAACAAGTGGTGTGTTCACCGGCTTTGCTTTTTGCATATTAGATCTTTCCAACAATTTCTCAATATACCTCTCTTGGGATAGATATAACGATATTTTTTCTCTATTATGAGATATTCTCATCCCAAGGATTTGTTTAGCCAGTACTAAATCTTTCATGGCGAAGCTCTTGCTTCGATCTTTCTTCAACGCAGATATCTTTATGCGATCTTTACAACAATTAACATATCATCTACATATAATAGAAGTATGAGAAATTCATCAGTTGCATGCCTCTTTATGAATACACAGTGATTGCTTTCCATTTTTTTGAAATCATATTCTGCTATGAAAGAGTCAATCTTCTTGTACGTGCTTGCATAAGGCCATATAGACTCTTCTTTAGGCGACACACTAAATTTTCCTTGCTTAGAAATTTGAATCCCTTAGGTTGATCTCTTCCTCTAGATCACCATGGAGGAATGTCATCTTTATATCAAGCTACTCAATCTCCATGTATTATTGTTTTCTATATCTAGGCCATGGACAACTAGAATGGATGACATCTTTACCATGGGGGAGAATATTTATTCAAAGTAAATACTATTTTCTTAACCGAATCCTTTAACGACCAACCGAGTTTTGTAGCAAGGCTTTAAACTACTGTCTTAGGCCTTGATTTGATACATCCACTTATTCTTCAAGGCTTTTCTACCTTTTGGTAACTCCACCAGTTCATAAGTGTTATTCTCATGAAAGGCTTGCATCTCTTCTTGCATAGCTCTTCTCCACTCTTCTTCATAATTATCATAATTGCTTCGTTATAGCTTTGAGGCTCCCCCACATTAGTGAACATGACGTACTCCTCTGTGTTATACTTAATGGATGGTCTTCTGTCCCTCGAGGATCATCTCAGCTTAGGTGTTGTCATAGAACTTGATTGAGGCTCTTATTGAACTGGTTTATCATGAGCCTCTTGGTTTCTTTGATTTAACATAGACTCATGATCTTCAACATCACTATTTCTTGGTGTGTCACTATCCTACATCAAACTAGAGTAAGTTTGGTGCTCTTACTACTTCTCAATCTTGGATTCTCTAAATTTTTTATATCTTTAATTATTTGGTATTTAAAGAACACAATGTCTCTATTGCGAACAATCTTCTTATTGATTGGGTCCCAAAGCAGGTATCCAAATTCAACCTTAGATGCACAAAGGTAGATGCATTCCTTTATTTTTACATCAAGTTTAGCTCGCTCATCTATGCGAATGTGAACAAATATCCTATACTTGAACACCTTAAGATGATTGTATGAAGCTGTTCTACTTATCCAGAATTCCTCTGGGATGGCTCCATACAAAGTAAATGATGGTGTGAGGTTGATAATATCAACCACAGTCATCACAGCTTCTCCCCAAAATGATTTAGGTAGCTTATCATGAGAGAGCACACAACAAACTTTTTCTTCAATAGTCCAATTCATTCTCTACGCTAGTCCATTTAGCTGTAGTGTCGTGGGTAGATTTTTATACAGTCTAATCCTATATTTGTTGTAGTAGGCTTCAAAAGTACCTCTATACTCACCTCCATTATCAGATCTTACACACTTGATCTTTCGTCCAGTATCGTGTTCTACTAGAGCATAGAATTCCTTAAATGCATTAGGCACTTAATGCTTTGCATTTAATAGGTACCACCACTCCTTCCTTGAATGATCATCAATAAAGGTGACAAAATATAATGTACCACCAATCTCTCAGACATCGAACACACATCTGTGTGTAGAAGGTCGAGAATATTCTTTCTTCTTATGGGTAAAAAAAGTCTTTGAAAAGCAACTTGGTGTTGTTTTCCAGCTAAACAATAAGCAAAAGGATCAAGTTATTTACCTTTCACATTAGAGAGGAGATTTTTCTGAGCGAGCATGTGAAGAACTTTCTCACTTATATGCCCAAATTATTTATGCCATATCTCTATATCAGTAGTGATGTTTACGTCCCCTTTGAAGAGCTTAGCTTGCATCATGTACAATGATCCTTCTTTTTTTCCTCGAGCCATAATTAGACTTCCTTGGTAAGCTTCCACTATCCTTCAATAAAGTATTTCATTAGACCAGCATCATCTAGCTTTTCAGTGAACATAAGATTTAGGTGCATAGCCAGGACATTTCTCAAATACTTTAGGACAAGCTTGTACCTGGTACTTTTTGTGAGGATGATATCTCCTATACCGACAATCTTTCTCCTATCTTGATTTCCAATTTGCATCGTACCAAAGTCACTGCTTTTGTATGATAAAAAGAAACTTTGATATGGAGTAACATGAAAGGAAGCACCATAATTGACAATCCAAGAACTGTCATCATAAGCAATGTTTAAGATATTACCTTCACCAATGAGATATAGCAGATCTTCTTTTAAAACTATGGTGGTAGTACTCTTCTCTTCTTACTTCTTCATTAGGCTGATTTGGTCAAGATTTACATTACTGGCCTTTTGGTCTCTTTTCAAGGAACGACCCATCTTCTTGTGACCTATCATTCCATAGTAGTAACATGTAATCTTCAAGCATGATTTGGATCTACCTAGATATTGATGCGGATCTTAGCTCTTGCTATGTCTACTAATGTCATTCCTAACTCGATTCTCAGAAGCATTAGCCTCAGGATGATTAGACTCACCTCGTTTTATTCTCCTTTCTTCTTTACTGATAAGGTTATCACTGACGGTATCCATGGTAAGCTTTCCTTCTAAAGCGAGTTACTAAGTGTAACTACAAGTGTGTTCCAACTTTTTGCAAAGATCTAAGAAGTAGAAAGTCTTGTAAGTCATCATCAATCTTCATCTTAATTTTGTTTAATTGATTTACAATCCCTTTGAAATTATTCAAGTGCTTAGTCATACTTTGTCCATCCTTATACTCTAATTTCACCAACCGTGAAATAAATTAACTTTGTTACAAGGTGTTTTCTTTTGAATCATGGATTCAAGCTTTATCCATAACTCATAAGCATTTGTATAAGTAGAAACATGCTCAAAGAGGGTTTTATCAATATACTTATGAATCATAGCAACTGCCTTCCGATTTAGTAGCTCCCACTGATCATCGTTCTTACCTTTTACCTTAGTTTTGTTAATGATGCGTTCACACAAATCTTTGCAGTATAGAGAGTCTTCCATCATCGACTTCCAGTGTGAGTAATTACTCACCTTGAGGTTGAACATATCTCCATTATGAGTGACATTATCCTCTATCTTGAACTGCACGGGATAATGACGGTTTTCAAGTAACCTGGTTATGATACCACTATTGGGAAAAGCTTGACTCACACTCTAGTGGATTATTCAAACTTGAGGATATAGACTTCTCAAGCTATCTCTCTTCTTTCTTAAAGAGGCTCTCTATTTCTCATTCTAGAAGTGGTTTCTCTTGGTTTTTGGATGGTTAGGAATGAAGGTTTCTACACCTATTTATACTACTTCATCTCCAGAATAAATGCTAGAGATTAGTTGAATCCAAGGGTGGGGATTAGTTCTCTAAAATACTCCACATATTCTAGGATTCTCTACACTCTTCCATTCTCTTCAATCCTCTTCCTTATCCTTTCATACTCTTCCATAATGTTCTAGAAGGTTATAAACATCTCCAGAATACTCTATAAGTTCCAAAAGCTTCTAGAAAATTCTACACTTCTCTAGAGTTCTCTGAAACGTTCTAGGGAATTCTACACTTCTTAAGAAAGCTCTAGAATTTTATAGAACCTCTCAAATTAAGGAGGGATCCCAATACCATGGACCATTTTTCCTTTATAAGAAAGTGTTTTTTTCAACCAACTACTATCCTTAAGATTGTACTTCTCAAGCATTTTTTCCCATGTATTTAGAAAATTTGTTTCATACTCAAAACAAAAAAGAAATTTTCTTAAATCACTCAAATATAATTTATGAGGTCTAAAAATATAATTTAGATATTTTCATGTATTATGTCCCAAATGCCATATACATAGGCAGTGATATGTTTATGGAATTAGTAACGAGATTATTAAATGAATTGTAGGATATTCACCTCTTATAAATGTCTGTGGCTTATTTGCAGACGTAACTCTAAGAGATACAAGTAAAAGCAATTCAAATGATCCAAGTATTTCTTCATATAAAAAGGCAGCACTAAATAAACCTATCTCCTAAAATTATTTAATCTAGTAAATAATGCCATTGGACGATACTTCTTATCTGTTATATATGTTTTCTGAAACTATGAAACTTCTTCATAAATCTAAAAATCTCTTATCATTTAGCATCAGCCCAGAAATTGTTTGTTATCAAACCCTCATTATCTAATTGTAGATAATAGGAAAAAAGAAGGATTGTTTATTACTCTTTCTTCAGAAACATTTGCCAAGCTATGATCCACTCCATAATGTAAGATTCCTTTCTTTTATCACAAAGATAGCTTTTGTTCTCTCTCCGCCTAAAACCTTGTAATGACTCTCCGGATTATTTTTCATTTTTTGTAAAAAATAATATGTTTATTCTTTCCCATGGTTGAGTTATATCACTTTAACCCATTGGTTTGATTGGATTCTAAATTGGAGAGGTTGATTAATTCTCATGAGATTTTTTTATTTTGAAAATTTTTGGAGTTGAAATAGTCGACTTTAGTTAAAATTTGGAGATTTAAGTCTCAAAATGGAATTCTTGCAGCTCTATAGCTTACGAATGTAAATTTTTGATCTAGGAGGATCTTTATTTTTGTTTTAGGGGGCCTTCATTGAGACTTGATGCATTTAGATGGGATAATTTGGAAGTTCAAGCTTAAAGTTTGACTTGATCCAATGTTTGAGGTTAGAGTAGTCGTATTCAAACTCAGTCGATTGTGCTCGTTTAGGGAGTTAAATTTTGTCCTAGAAGGATGTTCTATTAATTTTTTATGGTTTCAGGGGCAATTTGGTCTTTTAGTTGGAAATTTTACCTAGAGTTGATCTTAGGGGGTATCGAGTCAAGGATACCTCAAATTGAAAATTTGATGGTTCCATCCATTCTAAAATATTAAATTTAATTTAGTTGTTATTTGGTTTAAATTCGAGAGGTCTTGGATGGGTTTTGGGTACTAGTTTGAAATTTAGAGTTTTTTGTCGATATGTTTTAATAGTATCACCTAAATTTAGTGAGATCTTATTAGTCTTGGATGGTACAATTAGATCCGTATAAAAATTTTAAATAATGTAAAAGGAAACATCATATTTGGAGTTTATATAAGGGAGTTATGTTATTTTTATTTAAAAGTTGTTGTTGAATGATGTTTTATCGCAACTTTTAATCAATACTAAAGGTGTCATTTTTTCTATAAACTTGTCAGGTTCAAGGATTTCGTATTTTTTCCATTTTGGATCTTAGAGACTTTGATTGGGATGATTTTATGTGTTTTTCTTATAAAATTATTGTATTGGAATTGTTAAGAGGTGCTTCGGAAAGGTCAGACTTCGATTTGAGTAATTTAAATTCTTTTAAAGCAAGTTGTGGTTTTTTTTACTCTATTTATAAGTGTTTTGGAATTTTGTGATATCTTTATCATACAAGGAGTGATACAGAATATCGGGGTCCCTCTTAAGTGAGATGGAAAGTATTTATATTTGTACAAGTGTATCTGTCATCGTTTTAAAATTATAAATAGGAAAAAAAATAACATGATACTTGGTATTTGGGATATATTATTGAATTATTGATACTATTGTGTTGATTTATTTGTTATGATACCTGCATGAGAGATTATGTTGATTGTTATTCTGATTTTCGTGTAGGGACTTGTATTGATTGTTATTCTGATGCTCGTATAGGGCTTATATTAATTATTATTGTGATTCTCCTAATGTAAAGTTGTTCAATTGATCCATCAAGGATAGGAGGGAGCAAGGGTATAAGGTTCCCCAAAAATCCCTGGGAACAATGAAAAAAAAAGATATCGCACTTCCCAAGCACACTACTTCCAACAACATTGGAATTCTAAAGGGGTTGCAGGAGGAATGGAAGAGACTAGCTTTTTCCACCTACAGCAAGGGGAAGCTCTTTTATCCCATTCCCCCAATACGACAGAGTGTGTAAAACTGTTGGAGGCTTGTGTTAATTATTATTATTTCCATGAGTTGATTTGTGAAAGATTTCATAATTGATGATTAATTGAGATTCTGATAAAGGTAGGATTGATATAAAAACAAACATGGACTATTTTGAAAGCATCTATATATTATAAATAGTTGAAATTAATAAATAGTGATTTTTTCTTAAAATTAGTGGTGTGTGTGATTATGTGGGATTATCTATGTTTAATATTTCTAATAGAAACTTATGGCCTCGAATGTTTTCAATATGAATATAAATTGGAGATTTGGGAGTCATTATAATATAGATAGATTCAGATTATGTTTTTTTTTTCCACAGAATTGAGACTGTCTGGTAATACTGGAAGCAAGAAAGTAAACGATTAGTGGTATTAATCCTGAGAAAGGTATCGATAGAAATATGGAAATATTGATAGACTTGTGTGGTTTGTCATATTTGAAGGCATCCTTACTTATGACTATGATACTATATATTTGATTGTCATTGGAAACTTAATGTTATGTCAAAAATAAGTATAGTTCTTGATACCTGTTGACTTACTTGATTATGTCCTCTGAGGGCCTATCGGCAGATACGGCGTAGATGAGACACAATGTACTTTACAATGTCCTTATAGGGACTAGGATAGGATTCGGAGTCCCCCATGGATTTCATCAACCCACCGATGAGAAACAGTTTTGCGTAGGTTGGACAAATATGAATCATACCATGGTTTACATTGCCCTTGTTTGTGAATTAGCATTGACTCACATTCTTTGATATTGATGTTGTACTTGGCATTTTGGAAGTGACTGAATTGTTTTTGACTTTGAAATTTATTGGCATAATGTTGTACATTTTAATTTTTTTTGTACTACCTGGTTGCTTGATTCTCAAAGGTTGATAGATCATGTTGATAATATTAGATTAGGAATGTGATTTTTAATCTAGGAGGATCTTTATTTTGGGATTAGGGGGCCTTCATTGAGATTTTATGCATTTAAATGGGATAATTTGGAAGTTCAAGTTTAAAGTTTGACTTGAGTCAATGTTTGAGGTTCGAGTCTTCGTATTCAAATTAGTTCAATTTTATTGG
>JBDJHY010253500.1:0-10020 GCA_039654485.1 Withania somnifera
ATTGTAATGCCCTAGATTTTGCTTGTTCTAATGAGGTCACTGTCGGTTGTTTCTTATTGCTGTGTGGTACCATAGTAACTAAGTACTTGGATTGGGTTGATAAATCTGTAAGAAAGTGTGTGACAATGCAGTTTTGGAGCAATTAGCTTAAAGTAGTTCCTAGGTGTGTCAAGTCCAGCCCATAAAATCTCTGATAGTTATTGTGGGTGGAAAATCATGATTGGTGGACAGACTTACCTGATATCAGTTGTTGCTGCTGAGAAATCGTGATTTGTGGATAAAGTTATCTGATAATTTTGCGGGCGGGAGGCCATAGGTATCCCGTGAATTTAGTTGATGTGCACAAAAGATGGCCTGGACGCCACTTTTATAAAAAAATAATCTAGTTGATGTGCACAAAAGATGGCCTGGACGCCACTTTTATAAAAAAAATAATCATGATCCTCCCAAGATACTTATGTTTGGGTGGGTTGATAACCCACTGATTTTATTAACTGGTTTCATTTTGACTCGCTTAGTTCAGCCCATATCAAAACTGTGTTCATGATATAATGGAAAAAGTTTTATTAGATACTCAAACAAATATGAGACAACAAAATTTGGATTTAAAACATAGTAAGAAATGGCAGGTCGGGGTATGACCCAGTTTTTAGCTCAATTTAGCCCATCCCGCTTCAGCCCAAATAATATTTTTGACCATCAATTAACTCAACCCATTTTGACTTGCCCATTTGATACCCCTAGTAACCGTATCTGAAGTGCCTAATTCATATGTACGTGTTTGCCAAAATGTACTTCTAGGAATTACATTGGAAATGCCAATTGAAATGCTTGGAAGATTAGTGTCAAAAATTGGCTTTTTCCTTTGTTAGTTGCGAATCAATTTGATTAATTTAGAATATGAATTACTGATCTATTGGATTCAATTTCTTTTGATTGAATTCGTTTTGATTGAGTTTATTAGTACGACCAAGAGTTTATGGTCGTTCTCGATTGAAATTCCCTAGATTTTGCTTGTTCTAATTAGGTCGGTGTTGGTTGTTCTTATTGCACTGTGATGCCCTAGTATCTAGTACTTGGATTTGGGAGATTATAAGAAAGTATGTGACAATGCAGTGTTACTTATTGTTTTGGAGCAATTAGATAATACTTCCTTCTTTCATTTTCAATTGTCCAGTATTGACTTGTCATACCCCTTAAGGAGTAATAAATAAAATAAAAATTTTACTATAACACTATTTAAGTAATAAATTCAATGCTTTGGAAAATGCATTAGGAAATGACTATAATAAGAACGATAAGTTAGGAATTAAGTGGTGCATTATCTCTTGATTTTCTAAAGTGGACAAGTAAAAATGGATTTCTATTTTTAGTACAGTGGACAAGTAAAAATGGTAGTAGTAGTAGTAGTAGCTGAAGTGCTTAATTCATATGTGAGTGTTTTTCAGGGTTGCCAAATTGTACCTTTAGGAATTATGTTGGAAATGTTGATTTGAGGGAAATTTATTAGCTTTATAAAGAAGTGCTTTTGGTATATTCCAGATCAGTATCTTATTTGCTACCAGACACCGAGCCTAACGTTATTGATGAGTGACAAACAGTAACATCCTTTACTGGGTTTGAGTAGACTTGAGAATTTTTGGGGATAATTCTGAGTTTTAAATGTATGTTGTTCTTCCTCATATTTTGTGCTTTTCAGTTGTGATGTCCTGTGGTGGCGTCAGTTTCTGACATGAGATATTATTCCCATAGAATGATAACAGCATAAAAGTTAATTGCTAAAAGATGACAGTATCTGCGACTGAATGATTAAAACTGAAAGTTTATATGAGAAGAGTAAACTAAAAATCCTATTCCATATTGAGTTCAAATTGTGTGTCACTGCCCTCGGGAATTTCTTGGTTAAAGAAAGAAAGAAGTCCTATTCAATAGTGGAAGTTGATAATATGAGGTGATGTCCATTCTACGGTATGACTCTAAGAAGCTTTTGCGTAAATTCGTCAATGCCTCAGGTTTTGCTCCTCTATAACGTAAATCCATATGTGAGAGTAAAGGTCGCAAGGTTACAGGATACTCCACTAACCTTCTCAAAATAAAACGAACATAAAAATGCATGGCCTTTTCCTCTATGTTGTCATGTATTACTGTTCATTTCTTGTTGTTCATTGTAATAGGCTAAATCAGTGAAAGTGAGCAATGTCTCTCTCAGTGCGACCGAGCAAGATATCAAGGAGTTCTTTTCATTCTCCGGTGATATTGAATATGTTGAGATGATGAGGTTTGTGTTGGTAAATGAAAGTATATTCATTCTTCTGTCCTCTATCTGTTTTCCATCTAGGCATATTTTCAAATCAGAGGAAACCCGCCCTTTAGGAATTTAAAAGCAGGTGATAGTATATTAGCTCCTTGTTGGTGTTTTCTATGTCCTTATGCAAATTATTTTCTGGCTATTCTAGTGAGAATGAGCGATCACAAATTGCATATGTCACATTCAAGGATCCCCAGGGTGCAGAAACTGCAGTTCTTCTTTCGGTAACTTCACTTTTCTTGTCCTTTGGAGTCCTATGTTAAATCTTTAGGTATAATAATTTCTGCTTGTTGAAGTATTACAGATTTGATGTTGAAAATGTTTGTAAGTTAATATTGATTGAGTGATTTCAGGCAGTAAGATATATATTGCAATTTGAACTTCATCGTGTCATTGGGTGCATTTCTATAAAAGATAACAAGTTCCTGATTAAATTCTGTTAGCATCCTTTATCAGAAGTGATAAAAGCCCCCTTATTTGTTTCTTATTTAAATATATTGTCCTTTATCCTCCTATTTTATCTGTGAGGTTTGTTGTTTCATCAAATGAGGCAATGACAAACAAATTGAGGTTCTTGTCAGTTGCTTCACTAGGTTGGTGTTTTAGCTCCTTTTGAGGCTAATAAGTTGTATCTAGAACTTTCGACTTTCGTAGTTTGTGCTTTCGATCTATCCTTTGGTGTAAAGCCCATAATTGTCATTTACACCAAGGAATAAGGATAGGGTTGCATGTTGATTAATATTAGAGGTGTTCCCTGTGCAGTGCATTGCTGGTAATAAATTTCGCTCTGCTCTCTAATATCTGTTGTGCTCTTTCTCTCTGTAGCTAAAGTAAATATTTTCAGAGGCAGGCACTTTAAAATTGTCAGACCTTCAATCTTAAGACTGAACTCTACACTGCCAGTGGTCCTATATTTCAGCTTACGTGTTGGAGTCTTTGTATCAATAAGGAAGTCATAGAAGATGAAAAGGGTCGTCTGATTGCTAAAACAAGGTTGATTGATGTTGTATTCCATGAACACTGGTAGAAGTTTTCATTTTTAAAAAGCAATTGCACGAGGAAACTTGCAATGCTTTTGAGGGGTAGTGGGAGGAGGGGAGGTGAACTCTTCTTCCTAAAATTCATCTTTGGATTTTAGGTTCGTGTTTCATTATTTTATGTCCTCACTTCCGTTCCTTTATGTGCTCTTGAAGGGAAAGGGAATACGATATGAATAACCCCCTCTTGTTCTCTTTCCGTTGCATTAATATTTTTGAGTTGTTGAAAGTCTTTTAGCTCACCAGTTCTGCCATTTTTGTTGAAAGGAAAAATAGATTGGAGATTAGCCCTATGCCCATCTGATGCATATGTGCCATTTTCCCTCTGCCATTTGATGGCTTTTTTTTTTGTACTGAGACACTGTACCTGTATATTTTCAAAGAGCTAGACCAATTTTTTTTTGAGTTGAAAGTCTTGCAATTGGTTGATCAGTTAGCTTACATTTATGCTTGATTTGAAGGATGAAGAATTAGCTTTCCATATTTTTGCATTCTTCTCTTCTGTTTTTGGGTGTTTGAACTGATAAGCTCATTTGTGGTTACCAGGGAGCAACAATTATTGACCAGTCTGTCACCATAGCGCTCGAACCTAACTATGCGCTGCCTTATATAGCTTCAGCGCCAATCAAGGTTTGTATAATTTATATAGACACTCGGGTTCGTATTTACTGTCTGGTAGGTCCCTAACATGGTGTATACCTCCTAAATACACAGGCAAATGAGAGCCCTAATGCAGCTGCTGGTGGATCTGCTATTCAAAAGGCAGAAGATGTTGTGAGCAGCATGTTGGCAAAGGGCTTCATCTTGGGCAAGGATGCAGTTAACAAAGCCAAGACATTTGATGAGAAACACCAGTTAACATCCGCTGCCTCAGCCAAAGTTGCTTCGTTAGACCAAAAAATTGGCCTCAGTGAGAAACTTAATTTGGGAGCAACGATTGTGAATGACAAAGTGAAAGAAATGGACCAGAAGTTCCAAGTTACTGAAAAGACAAAATCAGCTTTTGCAGCTGCTGAGCAGACTGTTAGCACTGCTGGATCTGCCATCATGAAGAACAGATATATTTTGACAGGGACATCTTGGGTTACTGGTGCTTTCAGTAAGGTCACCAAAGCTGCCGGAGAAGTGGGCCAGAAGACGAAGGAAAAGATGGCAGAAGAAGAACAAGCAAAAAATTCAGCTGAAGGTTATGTGCCTATACATGCTTTTTCAGAGTCCCCAAAAGCCCCCAAGACCGAAGAACCTACCAAGCCATCTTCACCCAAGGGCTTAATCCTCTAGCTTATGCAAACAAATTTCATTAAACTACTTTGCTATTGCGCTTGTCTGATCATTTAGCTGGTCAATGTGTTACGGTTAGATACTTAGATAGCTAGTTATACGTAAAACGTCGAACAATAGTTGCTGAACTATTGAATTCTTGTCAAATTCTCGTCTTTGTCGGACATAAGCGTTTGGATTGGTTATTTGACTTTTGAAAATAGGCAGCTACTTGAGGTCCTACTGCGACATTTTTACGATGGGCATGAGTTTTGACCTGATTTCTCTAAATGTTTGTTCTTGAGAAAACTTCTGAAAACATAAATTGTAGTTGCCAAAGAAAAAATGTTCCAGAAACGGGAAATGATCATAAGTGTAGTTTCATCACCATGATGACTTTTTGCGCTTGGATCTGATTTTATTATATTTTTGGAAAATATTACGAGTAAAAGTTTTTGAAAACATATTTGGGGTATGTTTTCTTTGTAAAGTTATCTTGAAGGTGTGGGATATTTTTCCAAGACTGAAAAGATGATTTTGATGACGACTTTCAGAACCTCGTATTTTAAGACTGCGTGAAAAAGTAGAAAAGTCTCTGGACCAGAAAATAAACAAGCATATGATTGAAGGTCCTTCCAAGTTCCAAATGCATTTCATTTGTGTAATGACGGATTATGCTACAAAAACACACCTACCAAAAGGAAAAACAATAAGCAAAACAAAGAGATACGGCAAAATTGGAAAAACCAAGTTGAGCTCATTTTTTAACATTCCCTTCAATTTCCGCTAGGTAGCTTCGTTGATTGAAATTGGTCCTTGTTTTTTTCTCTCGCCTGCATGGTTAATTTTCGAAATAATCAATTCACCAATCATCTAGTAACCATCAGGTATAAACTAACAATTACGGGCTTGAAAATAACTAGTAGCACTAACTATGCTTTCATTTATAAAAAAAATGGACATTTGGACATACATATTGAATAAGATAAAGAATTATACGACTCTGATTCCACATTAAAGAATGGGCATAGAACGACCCATTACACACGTTGATATGAATGAGATCTTTAACATTCGTGTTCACTAGTTGTTCCAAAAGGAAATCCTATATTTGTACTTTAAGAACATCCATATAACAGCAAGCCGCATCCATTTTCCAATGCCATTTCAATTTTGAAAGAACAACTTTATTTGCTGCTATGTACAAAAGACATAAACAAAGCACTAGAACTATAGGCTAATAAGATTAATCAAAAAAGAGCCTACATGCAAGCATATGAACAATACACAGTTGCAATTTTTACAAGTGAAGTTTGGAAAGGAAGAGGATTGTGTGTATGCAACCTTACTTTCAAGTTTTTTTTTTTCAAGAGACCCCAACTCAAACAATGGATATCAAAAACTAAAGGTGGAGTCTATACGCAATCTTACATCTACCTTACCTTGTGATGGAGGTAAGTAGGTTGTTTTTTAAAAAATCTCGAATCAAATTAACTAAAACATCTAAAAAAATTAAACGTAGCACATACCAGAATGAGAAAGCGTGCGTTTCATGTCCACGAATTATCAAAGGCAGCAGAAGTCATAGCCTGAGCAAACTCCTCAAAACTAATACAACCATCACCATCTCTATCAGCTTCCTTTATCATCCCAGTCAACTCCTCTTGTGTAAGTGCATGCCCTAACTTAGCCATAGAATGCGCCAACTCCGCCGCTGTAATCAATCCATTACCATCCCTATCAAACATCTGAAAAATCTTTTTCAACTGTTCCTCCGAATACGGACACTTCGCCGATATAAGCTCCGGCGCCACCAGCGCAACAAACTCCGAAAACTCAATCAAACCATTGTTATTCCTATCCGCTTTCTGTATTAAATCCTCTAATTGATCATTACTCGGCTTTAGCCCTAACGATCGGAGCAACGATCCGAGTTCAAGCTGCGTTAAACTTCCGTCATTGTTCCGATCAAATGACCGGAAAATCTCACGAAGCTCTGCAATTTGATCCTCTTCAAGCTTCGGTTGTGCATCTCCGCTCATGATTTCTATCTCTCTATTCCAAATCTAAAATTCCTTCTCCTGTGATTCTCGTATCGATTATCAAGCCTTTTCAACAAATGATGAATCAATGAAAGCATAAAAACCTCTGCTGAAATTATGAAAAGAATATCGGATCTGTGAATTGGTCAAATCAAATACATACAAAAGTATGAAGAAAGTAACAGAAAGGTAAGACTCAAACCATGATCATGTAACGCGTGTATATTTTATTTTCCTTTTTTAAATTTATTTTTATTTATTATTTTTGTGATGGAAATTAGCGTTGTGCTCCGACCTTTTTTCGAATTTTAAAATAACAAGAATTTTAATACACTTGATTAATTTTTTATTTTTTTTTAATTTTTTTTAGTGATGGAGATCAGCATCGGTTGCATGCCGTCGCTCTCTGGTTTTGATGATTGAGAGTTTTCAGATAAGGTAAGAGAAACCGTCAAGTTATCGGTTGCCTCTGTTTTTTAAAAATTTCAAAAAGTTGGTTGAGCTAATCACGCGGATCCTCACTCCTTACCCGCCAGTAATTCTTTTTCTTTAGAAAAAAGTGAAATCTTATACTCCTCTATCTCATTTTAAGCAATATTTTATTACAGGTGATTTTTTTTTTTTATAATTAAAAAATAAATAAAATATATTTATATACTTCTGTTGATATTGACACTTCAATGATCAAATAATCTTTAGAATTGAACAATGAACGATTATAATTGGTTGTTTTTAATAGTTAATGTGCATAAGTTGATTATTCGTGAACATAATAAATATATAATTATATTTAATCTATAATTAATTATTATAAAAGTTATATAAAGTTAATTAAATAAATTATTATTTAAAGAAAAAAAAGATTTATATTGTGATCGCTAATAATGATGGAAATGATTTATCGTGATGGGGATAGTTAGTGATATTGATATTGATGTGTTGAGTAGCACAATGATGTTGATTGATAGTGGTTGTTGTGATGATGAAGTTGGTATTTGACAATATGGTATGTAAAGAATGTATGGTCATTAACGATGGTGTTACGATAATACTTTCATTAAGTTCAAACAAATAATATCTTAATATCTCAAGTATAAGAATAAAATTACGTTTAAATGTAATTCGTTTATTAAAAATATTAAGATGTGATATTCTTTTTAAGAGAATAAAAAAAGATGTAGGATAAAAGAATATTCGTTTCAATTTCAATTTTGAATATTTGTTTCTAAGAATAAGAATTGGTCATTCATATACAAACAATATCACTTTTAGTGAACAAGAAAATTAGCTTCGAATTTAAAATTTCTTGAAAATTAGTATCTTCTTAAAATAAAGGATCTTTTATTTGCATTAAAACTCTCACTACATCTTATACACAAAGTCATCATCAGCAAAAAAGAAAAAAATGCTTCCTGTTCCTCAGTACGCAATCAAACAGCAAATAATGCTCATGAATTTATTGAAGCTTTCCAAGTCTAGTTTCTTTTGCAATCAAGTCAAACTACTCTCTTCCTGTTTATTTGCAGCAAATTTTACTTTATGAAAAATAAATAATCGTAAACAAAATCTGAAGAACTACTAATATTTTATAAATAAAATACATAATTACAATTTTGTTTCTCCCTTAATTCCTTTCCCTTGGTTATCTTTGTAATTTAAGGATCGTTTAATTAGTAATTTTTTTCTCGAATATAGGATGACATGTTAATTTTTGAGATATTTCTTTAAGAGAATGTGTTACCTTTGTATAGACATAAACAAATTTAATATAGAATAGCTTTCAAAAGTCGTAACTCAAACTAAACTCATCTTATAAAGTGCAATAAATTTCAAGAAAATTTCGATATCTAAAATATTTTTCTTATGTGAAACAAAGGGGGGTAAAGGACGTATATGGCCATTCGGTGTAAATTATTCCCAACCGTAAGGCCAAGAATTTTAGTTTCCATGAAATGGCTGGCCATTGGTTGGCACTTGGCTCGCTGCTTCTCCTGTGGATTTTATCTTTAATTTGTTTTTTGGGCAATTCCTTTAAAAAAAAAATCACAATTTTTTTCGTTGCTCTTCTTCTTCTTCTTCTTCTTTTAAATTTTTTTTTTCTTCTCACTGTAGCGTTTTGTTTTTGAAAAGGTGCTAACTCTTCGATAGCATTGGATCTCCTGTCTCATTTTAATTAAGAGGGTCATAAAAAGAACAGAGTCAAAATTTGATAAAATTAATTTGATTTCAACATGTATAATCTATGTTGAATCATCATTTGGCAGTGTTACTAGAACTTGGGTCTCTCTCTTGGGACCAAGAAAACGGATGGAATTCTAGGATTCTTCTTGGAGATAAATACTTTTATGCATACCTTTTTTGGTAGATCCACACCATCCTTTATTTTCGTAAGTGGCTTAATCCCGGATCTCCTTAAGGAATAGGACACAATAATATAGCGCACACTAAAGAGAGAGGAGAATACCCCCTTTATTATAAGAATTACAAAAAAAAAAACTTTAAAAATAAATATTAGTCCTAATAAAATAAATAATATTAAAAAATTCAAATGACAGGCATATTTTTATTCTTGATACACAATGCTACTAGTAGTAAAGAGTTTGGGTCGGGAATGAGTGAGAAACTCTATCATAGAAAAGCTACCAACAGAATTCACGTTTGCGGTTGACATTTTTGTACAATTCTAAATGTGAAGTAAGTTTTCATTGCTGAAATTGAATATTTGAAATTTCACATATCCTCTCTTTTCTTCTTGATATTGTTTTTCACTGCTTAATTTTTTCTTCTAATCTTTTGCCTTTTTTTTAACTATCATATATTTTTCAAATACAATAAGAAAAGGAATGTATTAGTGAATATTTGAATATATATCCGAGTATTAGTGAATATTTGAATATTTGAATATTTTCAAAAACAAAAGACGGATCGGGTCAGGTCGGTACACATGGGCGATCCATGACCCATAGAATCTAACATCTCCTACTTCACACACGGTGGACAAAATCTGAGTCAGCACGACATCAACAAGACACCCAATTCATACGACAAATAGTTCGTGCGACTTGTGAGTATCAAGAGCTTTACCTATTAGGTTTTATAAGTTCAACATAGGAATTCAATCACTTGTGGAAAGAATTCGCTACTAATATGAGGATATTTATACTCACAATACCCCAGATATCATTCACTACCTTAGTAGTTACTTATTTAATCCCCCATTCTCTTCAAGAGATGAACTCGAGTTTATGTTTAACTTTATATAGATACATAATTACACTTGACACTTATACAGTTAGTGTGATAGCCGGCTTGTGTAGGCAAGTTAAATTATTCATTTTAATCGTCTTTCCTTTCTACTAGAATCTATTTGTTC
>JBDJHY010253511.1:0-20179 GCA_039654485.1 Withania somnifera
CGCTTTGGCTACGGACTACAGGGTTTGGTTCTCCTACTGGGTGGATAGTAGGTGCCATCATGACTCCGAGAAGTCGGATCATGACAGTTGTGGGAGGAGTAACGCCTTCGATGCGTATTGTTATAAGACGACTTTGGACTGTAGTGAGGTTGGTGAGGGGATTATACTAGGGATTAGATCTTAGTAGCTATCCCCCAATTTAAGTTGGTAGCTTTAGAGCCGATCTAGGTAGGTTGATTATTCTATGTTCTACTTGAGATATTAGATGTTATATGGGTGTGTGTGCCCCTCTGAGCCATAGTTAGTCGGTGAAAGCTATGCTAGAGGGTTAGCTGCCTTATGTGAGGATATTATACCTAGATGGGTACGTCTATGTTGGGTGGCTAGCAACCCTGTGTGATGATATTGTACCCTACCCCGGTGCTAGCTAAGAGTGAGCAGTTCTTGGCTAAGCTATGGAAGCTCTATGTATCTCCCTTAATGGATGTGTTCTTAGACCTGAATGGGCACCCTTTGGTGTGGTCACTTATGGCAAGGGATCGTGGTTGGGCTAGGAGAGATTATACGTCGTGACTAGGGCTCAACAACCATCATATAAATTTTGATTAGCAGTCCTAGACTAGTATAAGTTATTTATCTGTTTGTGTAGCGAGCATTCATTAACCGTGCTAAGGATTAATTTATTTTGACGAAGAAATAATCGAGAACTGATTTATATATATACTTATATCTTCCGCAAATGCTCTTGTGAGAAGTATGGAGCTATTTTGTCAAACTATCTGTGGCTATTTTCTAATGATTACATTGATCTCTTGATATTTTCTACATGGCAACAGTTGAGTCTTACTGAGATTTGGATAGTACCTAGATGGCTTGATTTGGGCTTCAACTAAGATATGATATACAGGATTAGCCAAGGTTTTGGACTCTCGACCATGATGACTATTGCATTTGATACCTTTTCAGGAGGATTTTGTACGTGGGGTTGGATCCCTCCACAAACCCTCCGACCTAGGGTGCCATGTCTGGAGTATGTTGCGTGGTTGGGGGAGGAGCATACTAGGGTAGGTTGGGTAAGCATATCGGGTAGCTTCTATGGGTACGCTCCTGGTCGAGTCTTGTACCCAGGAGGGTGCATACGGGAACTATTTACTTATCAACGCCCCAATTCACTACACCCTTTCAAATTTGGTTGTACTCTTCAGAGCTTAAGGGGGAATCCCTATTGAGTTACTTCGTTGTTTTAGTGTACCTACCGGTAGTATAAGGTGCCAACTGGTTTTTTTTCTAGTATACTTTGGTTGTTCCTTCTGTCCTTGATTAGCAGCATTCATGCACTTACTGTACTTACTGCTAGCTTAAATGGTTGTTGGTTTAACACTTTCTTATTAGTCCTTCTTTGTACTTGTCATGTTGGAGATCCAAGTACGTGTCATGTTTGGTCATGAGTTTCTTATGTGCCAGGATTAGGCTTGTCTTCAGGTGAGATGTAGACGCCATTGAAACTTGATTTTTGGGCCATAACAGTCATATTTGCCAACAACAACACCCAAATTTAATGCATCCAAACTTCCACCTCAGTTACGAAGCGTAAAACATCACTGTTAAAATATAGAATCCAACTTGGTTGGAGTCGAATTGCTTAGTGAATGCAGTGGAAATAGACCTATAAGCAATTTAGATCAATTTTAATTGTTTTCTCCAATAGGGAAATTTGCACTAAAGTAAAAGTGTTTTTGCTTAGTTGAATTGTTTGTAAGAGTAACCATGTTGAGATAATTTTATGGTTGCAATTAATAGATGTGAGACACTAGTATTGTGTTACCCAGGATTTCATAAATTAGTAAGTGATTCATACTGTTAGTCTCTTCGAGTTCTTAGCAGAAAAATCTAACAAATTAGGTTCACCTTAATGCCTCATGTACTTATTAGAACAATCAATGAAAGAAGGAGACATTAAGCATGCAATTTCACTCTTAAAAACACAGGATATTATTTTTCAATGTATTTTCAAGAACATAATAGTTATAAGCAAGATAAGTAATTGGATACTCAAACGAAGACATTCTCAAAGGCTCTCTCCTACTCACATGACTAACTTTATCAACATCACTAATTTCACACTCCTTAACCAAATCACACATTCTCAATGAGTGGGTTAAAATCAAAAGCAAGTTGGTCAACAAAATTATGGCAAGATAATGTACTATGATTCATTTGACGAGTGTTAACACTAGGCGGAAACAGGTTAACCTTGTAAGAGGGATAAACTCGATCATCATTTGGATCAAATAGTGTCTCCAGACTTCCAATATGTACATAATCAAATATGGTAAAAAATCATTAATATCACATAAGGATAAGCTATTACTCACTCTAAACTATGATCATGCTCATTCATAATATTTGGAGTGTTGAGATTAGCTATCGTTCCTTTATGTTCGCAAGTAGACTCTTATTTTCCTTGGGATGGAGCTTCCTCCATGGGTTTTTTATACTTACCAAGAGTTTTTTTGATACACCTAGTTCATTCAATGCATCATCAAATTAAACTCTTGTTTGAAGCTTTAGAAGCTTGTGTTCCTCAGTTTTCCTTGCTTGTACCTGTATATGAATCCCCATAAAGTGAAGGACAAATCAAAGTGTTAGATTGGGTTTGTAGCAACCCCCTCACATACTCCTTTCAACCCATCTTTTTCAACTTGTAGTATTTTGTCTCTAATATTCCATCTTGGGAGTAGGATTTACTCCAATAAATCTTTGAAGAAGTAGGTGGAAGAAATTTTTTCCAGGTTGATCCTTGTCATACTAGTACCATTCTCCCTCTTTTACAACCCGATTCTTCTTGGACCAATTATATCCTAAATATATGTGATAAAAGCATATTGGGAAGAACATCACACCAAACCTATTCATAGTAGTCACCATGTATAATGAAGAGCTTTAGACTCTTAGTAACCCAATATCCTTCAATTGTAAGGTACGGGTCCCACTTCACCAAACAAGTAATTCCCAACCATTTTATCGCATAGGGTGATGTAGTTTGCATAGCATCAACCATAAAGGATAAGATAGAATCCCAAGGATCCACACACACACACACACACACACACACACACACACACACACACACACACACACACACACACACACCCACACACACACACACACACACACACACACACACACACACACACACACACACATATATATATATATATTTGTATGTATGTATATGTATATGCATATATATCTCACATTATTTGTCTCACAGTTAGTATATTTTTAAAATATTTTGAGCACTATTTTTATGAATTATGACTAATATCATATTTTTATTATGTTGGAGTAAAATGGTGCAAAGAGAAAAAGATTTTGAGAAATGAAAAATTAAAATATTAAAAAAGTGAAATTTAATTTAATTTCAATTTCAAAACTTACCTGGACACGTGCGACAAATGAAGACCAAATCCTTCAAGCTTTACCACATTGACCTCAGAGAAGTTTTGCTCCAATTTTATTTTTTTTAGTCTATTTTGGACCCAAATAAGTTTGTGCTATTTTGAGAATTCCGTTGTTGATTCTTGAGTGATTTACATTTTAAGTTCCATTACTTATTCATTAATTCACCAATTTACTACTCTTTGATTGGAAGTATTATTATGAATTCAGCTCAAATATTTGATATTATTACTTCAATTATGAGTATCTATACACCAAAACTAGGATTGTGGGAGCCCTGATAAATTAAGAAATTAGATTAAAGTAGTTAATAATGCTAAACCAATGTGCATGCATGTGTTTTTATTATCTTAGTTTTGATTTTTTTTAACGAGTGCATGTGTTAGAACTCGCTTTAAGTCTTATATCTAGAGAGAGAGGTAAAGAACAAAAAAAAAGAATAAATAATGGAGATTTAAAGATACTAACTTTCATCTAATAACTTGAGCTGTAACAACAATAGATAATCTAAAATCACAAGGCAAGAGTTAGTAAGTAAAATACTCAGAGACCGAGAGGAAAAGAGTGATATTCATCTAATAGGGATAAGAGACGTTTAAGTAAACCTAACTTGTCAGATTTTGCATGCTAAACACTCAAATAGACTACTAATATGAAATAATCACAACCCAAGTACCTCAACATTCATTTATAACAACACCAAATATTCTAAGTCTAGTTAAAATTACTCTTTTTTTGTTTTTATCCAATTTTCGTTTTGGAAGTAGTAAGTATGTTGCATCTTGAAAAGACCCTAGACCTCATTCTATCTAGATAGGTAAAATTTCATAAATATTCGTACTATTCCATTGTTCCACGATAAGGATGATGACTTGTAGATGTTTTGACGGACCGTCATTCCCTCTATTGGATCATTAGAGTGAGTATATTGTCTAGGAGATTTCATAAACTATTTAATGATCCGCCATTAGAGTTGATGGACGGTAAACCTCATCATAGCAGCATCCCCTCACTTTCCATTAGATAAAAGTTTTGGAGAATATTTTAATGGACCAGTTAATGGTATGTCATCTGGGTTGACCTTTAAAGTTCACTAGTCCTATTTTAAATCGATTTTCTCAGGGTTAATTAGGATATTTATCACTCTTTAATGACTTAATCCCACATCATTTTGGACTTATTTAGGAGATGTATAAATATTAAAACCTCTATTTCTCTCATTCACAAAGCATACTCAGACTTAGAGAAAAATTATTCTATCATGTATTTTCTCAAAGAACAATGTAGGATTTTCTCTTGAAGTGCAGGAACAACCATAGTTCCTCAATTTCAAGCTAAGAAAAGGCTTGAATCAGGTATGTGGGCTAATAAACAAGGGTTCCTTGTACCCTTGAATCTAAAACCCAGTTTTTAAAGTTGAGATTACAGTAGAAAGTTCTAGAGTTATCTTAATTATATTGTATGATGAGATTTTCCTTCATTGCAGGATCCCTGATATTATTATCTAAAATATTACATTGTGTCTACTAAATTTTAATGAATCTTTTGAGTTGCAGAGTCATGTTTATGAAATTGTAGGAAAAGCATGAGGAATGGTCAGAAATCGTAAAAGTAATGATGTTTTCAAGGTTAAATCCTAAAATTCCAGTTAGTGTTAATTTATCATGATTTTAATTGAATTTTATAAGGTTTAAGCTTGTAGAGATTATTAAAAAGTTATGTATTTTGTCTAATTAAGTCCAACTGAGAGTCACAAGTCTTTAATAGATAATCTAATACTTGAATTACAAGTTGATAGAGAATATGGATGTTTTCAAGCAGTACCGAATAATTTTCTATAAGACTAAATGTTGCCAATGAGTCTCAACTTATGTGTTTTGGATAATTGGTTCCTCAAATTGTGTTTCACTAGTCGAGAGAGTAGTTAGATGTTTTTCAGTTTTGGGAGTAGTATTAGCATAATAGGTTTCATACATAAAACCCTTATCCTTATACCTATGTTACAAAACATAGGAAAGAGCTATATGGACCAATGATGCCTGTTTTGAGTGTCTTAGTGGATCCACTAAGAGATTTGAGTGGCCCTTTATCCTGGCAAGGTTTAAGGAGCCTACCCAATATAAGGTTATATGTTGATTATCGAACCTCCCAATATAGTTTATTTTTCAGTTTGTGGCAAGAGGTGTTTAAAATGGTTTTTAACTAAGTTCTAGTTTATCTTGTTAAACACTAATTAGTTGAAACATTTAGTTGAGAGTTGAAGTTTTAATATGAACTTTTCTATTTTACACACTATTGGTTACTGATGTTGAGAGTTAGAGTTGAACTGTTCATGCATTTCATAGAATTTTTTATATTATTATTGTATAGCTTGTTTATTCATCCTCTTGCATGCTCAATACATTTCAAGTACTGATGCATACTCTATGCTATGTTTTTACCATATAAATCCGACCAGCCATCCGCACATTCTCGGTTGGCCAAACTTACAGATCCAGAAGTAGGAGTTAGTGAGTCCTTATGATTCGAGGACCAGTTTATTCAGTTTTATTTGCCTTGATTAGAGATGGAGAGTTGGTAGTATTTCATTTTATTTCAGATCTATCTTGGGACTTGTTGATTTATTCAGCTTATATAGTGGATTCCAAAAATAGAGATGTAATAAACTTAAGTTTGTAGTTTTCAACATTTATTTTATTACTTATATTTTTTTCGTGTTGGATACCTACTATTATTTATTAATTATAATGATTCCACTGAGTATTGAGTGAGTAGAGCTATGCTAGAGCCAAGGGTACTGAGGATGTGGGGGTATGTTAGTGAAAAATGCTTATAAATCATCTCTAGTTATTAAGATAAAGGAGAAGCAGGATAGTGATCCAGTCCTAGTTCAACTGAAGGGTGCAGTTCAGAATCAAAAAGTCATGGTTTTCTCCTAAGGGGTAGATGGTCTTCTTCATTAACATGGATGCTTTTATGTTCCAGATATAAATGGGTTGCGAGAGAAAATCTTGTCTAAGACTCATAATTCCAGATATTCCGTTCACCTTGGTTTCACTGACATGTATAGGGACTTGAGAGAGATCTACCGATGGAATGGGATGAAGAAAGGCATAGATGATTTTTTGGTGAAGTGTCCTAACTATAATCAAGTTAAGGTAGAAAGCATCAGAGACTAGGAGAAGACTTAGAGGTCATGATGAGGGCGTGTGAAGTCAACTTTAAAGGAATTTAGGTTGATCATTTTACTTTGAGAGATTTTGCATACAATAACAACTATCACTCTAGTATTCATATGACCTTATTTGAAGCTCAGTAAAAGAGCAGGTGTAGGTCTCCCATTTGATAGCTTGAGGTAGGTAAGGTAGCGAAGGTAGGGCCAGATCTTGTTGATTATGTGATGCATAAGGTTAGAGGTATTAAGAGTAAAATGGAGTAGACATAAGTCCTATGTAGGTGTGAGGAGGGAAGATCTAGAGTTTGATGTAGATAATTGGGTCTTCTTAAAGTTTTCTCCTATAAAATAAGTGATAAGGTTTTGTAAGAGAGGAAAGATTAGTACTTTTGTATTGTGTTGTATCAAATATTAAGGAGGGTTTTCAATGTCATTTATGAATTGGTCCTCTTAGTAGAGCTAGCAACAGTTCATCAGGTCTCCACATCTCCATGTTGAAGAAATGATTGGAAGACCCTTCCATAGAAATGCAAGTTAAGAGTGTCAGTTTTAAAGGTATCTTGACCTAAGAAGAGTTCCTAGTCTATATCTTATACTGATAGTTTCATAAACTTAGAAAGAAAGAGATATTTTAAGTCAATATTCTATGACAGAACTAGTCAGTTGAGGGGGGTACATGAGAAGCAAATATAGTTATAATAAGTGGATAGCCACACATGTTTCCTCCTAGTTTTAGTTTAGTCCAAAGTAATAGCCTCTCTATTCAGCTATTCTTCCTTGTGTCAGATACTCGTAGCGTGTAGTATTGCATAAGTCCTATTGTGTGTATTCATGCTTTATTTGTGGAGTTCATGGTAGTCCTGTATGGAATGCATGTCAGTTGAGTATAGCCAACAACCTGTTCGTAGTTTGTTTAGCTTTATGATGTCTGAGAGAGATCCTATGATCTATTTGTCAGTTTTTGTAGCTATATTCCCTTTATATTTAGCATGAATTTTCATTCGAGGAGGAATGATCTCAAGGGGGAGATATTATTACCTTAAAAATTATCCTAAACATTGTTCTATCTAGTTAAAAGATGTTGGTAAAATTTTATAAATATCTGTGCTGTTCTAGTATTCTATGATAAGGATAACAAATCGTATAAGTTTTGATGGACCATCATTCTATTTTTTGAATAATTCCAGTGAGTATGTTGTCTAGAAGGATCTTCATGGATTGTTTCATTGGCTGTCATTCAAGTTGAAAGAATGTAAATCTTGGATTATCCCCTCACTTTCCAGTAGCCAAAATATTTAGAGCATATTTTGACGGACCAATTGAAAGCCCATCAACCCCACCGTCAAAGTTAGCTAGTCCTGTTTTAAACTTGTTTTTCTTAGGGTAAATTAGGATATTTCCCATTCTTTAATGATAAAATCCCACATCATTTGGACTTATTTGGGAGAAGTATCTTTTTTTATCATTCACAAAGCATACTGATACATTGAGAAAATTAATTCTCTTATGTCTTCTCTTAAAGAGCAACATAGGTTTTTCTATCTAGAGTGCAGGGACATCCAGAGATCATCAATTCCAAGCTAAGAAAAGGATTCAATTAGGTATATGGGTTAATAAACAAGGTTCCTTCCACCCCTATGCCCTAAACCCTAATTTACAAAGTTGAGATTGTGGTAGAGTGTTCAAGGGCTATCTTAATTATATTATATAATGAGATTTTCCTACATTGCATAATCCTTGATGTTATTGTCTAAAATTTGATGAGCTCTACATACTATTTACTAAAGGTGCATGAATCGTTTTGAGTTGTAGAGTCCTGATTATGAAGTTATAGGAGAATATTGAGGTATGGTCAGAAATCATAAAACTACTAATGTTTTTAAGGTTAAATCCTAACTTACAGTTCACATTAATTTATCATAATTTTACTTGAATTTAGCAAGATCTTAAGCCTAACGATAAAGTTTATTTGAAAGATGATTTTTTTGGCTAATTAAAAACAAATGAGAGTCACAAGTCTTTAAAGGATAACTTAATACATGAATTACAAGTTGAGAGAGAATATGAATATTTTTAGGCAGTATGAAATTGTTGTCTACAAGACGTATGCAGTATTAAATTATTATCTATAGGACAGAGTGTTGCACAATGAGACTTAACTTGAGTGTTTTGGATAGTTAGTTCCTTAAATTGTGTTTCACTAGCCGAGAGAATAGAAGTTTGATAATGTCAATTTTGGAGGAGTATTAGCATCAAGAGAATTCATGCATAAAACTCTATTCCATAACCTATGTTGCCAAACATATGAATGAGTGATATAGACCAATAAGTGACTATTTTGAGTGGTTAAGGGAGCCCACACAATATAGGGTTAGATGTTGGGCTTCGTAGCTAATGCATGGAGTATGTCGGTGATCAAACCTCTTAATGTAGTTTATTTATTTGGCTGTATCAAGAGGTGTTAAAGAGGATTTTTTACTAAGTTCCTATTTATCTTGTTAAAACTAATAAATTGAAGCATTTAATTCATAGTTGAATTTTTAAACTAAACTTGTCTATTTTGCACACTATTGTTTATTGATGTTGAGAGTCAGAGAAACTATTCATGCATTACATAGCTTTATTTAACCTATTTATCTCACCTCCTGCATGCTCAGTACATTCCAATTACTTACACATTAGTATGTTTTTACCATGCAGATCCGACCATCTACCCATACGCTCTTGGTTGACCAGACTTGTAGATTTAAAAGTAGGAGTTGGTGAGTCCTCAAGATCCGAGGAACAGTTTATTCAATTTTATTTACCTTGGTTTGAGCTTAAGATTTAGTAGTATTTCATTTGTTTTAGGGACTTATCCTATAAAACAAATTATTCATCTTATGTTGCATTTTTTAGATACAGAATAGTAGACTTATGTATGCAGTTTTCAATATTTATTTCATTACTTATGTCTTTTATTATTGTGAGATACCCACTACTATTTATTATTTATAATGCTTCTACTGAGTGTTGAGTGAGTCGAGCTATGCTAGATCCAAGGGTATTTTCGAGCCACTTGGTGGCTATAGATACTTTGTCGTGTCCAGGGGTATGTGCTCGGGGCATGAAATGCTAATTGCTGATTTAATCACAAGTAGACACATTCTTTTCCATATTTCATATGGAATTGACCCCAAGCTTGTGTTTAATCTAAGGAGATATATTTTTATCATACAATACTCCAAATACAAACCTCCATTTGGTCCACGCTGCAATAATACGGTGAATGACATCTTCATAAATCTCACTAATATTTTGAATTGTAGACCCAAGATATGTTTAACTATATCTCTTTTGAATGTCTTATAAATCAAGCTTCAATATCACGTCATCCTTATGCCCTATTTTACTGAATTTGTACTCAAAATATTTCGTAGTGGACTTGCTCAACTTAAACCCTTTAGTCTCAAAAGTTTGTCTTTAAACCTCTATCTTAGCATTAACTCTTACTCAAGTTTCGTCAATTAAAACTACGTCATTCACAAATAACATACACCATGACACGTTGCCTTAAATTTTTTTACGTCAATTCTTTCATTACCAAGGAAAATAAAAATAGGCTAAGGATTGATCCTTGGTGTACACCCCATCAATGCGAAAAATTTCTTGAAGTCTCTTCCCATAATTCTTACATTAGTCTTGGCTCTGTCATACATATCCGTAATCGACCGAGTGTATGCCACAAGAACACCTCTACCATCTAATTACCTCCATTAATGAACCTCCCTGGGGACTTTGTCAGAAGTATTATATAGATCGGTATTGAACCTCCCTGCGGGCTTTGTCATAAGTATTATATAGATCGGTGAATATATGTGTAAATCCTTCTTCCTTTTCCTATATTGCTCCATCAGTCTCCTTAGATAAATAACTATGTAGCCAAGCGTTCTGACATGAATCCAAACTAACTTTTTACAATTTTATGATCTTTATCAAACCCAACTCACCACTCTTTTCCAATATTTTATCATGTGCCTTACTAACGTGATACCCCTATATTGTTGCAAATTTGAATGTCACCCTTAGTTTTGTACAACGAAATCATTTTACTCCATCACCAAACTTCTCCTCGGTTTCAATTCATTTATATTTTTTTTTATTTAGTTAAATGTTTAAGAAAGTAAAAAGAATTTTTGAATTTTATAATTTTAAAATATTAAATGAAAAGTTAGGACTAAAAAATTATCAAAAGAAAAAAAGGACATTTTTTTGAATGAATAAAAAGAAAGAATATGATAAATAAGTCCAAACTTCGTTTATGAATGACATGGGGCTTTTCTCAAGAGAAAATGGGGACAATTGTTTTCATTCTATTTTTATTATTTTTAATTCTTTGGATCCTTTTACTCATTTTAAAAAATTCAGATAAAACTTTTATCATGGTCATTTTATCTTTCTTTAGTTTCCCTTAAATGTAAGATAGAAAATTTAGCACGTGCATATGTTGTTTACATTAGCACGTGCACTTTGTTATAAGGATTTTATGTTTTTGAAGTGAAAATAATTCTTTAGGTTAAACAAGAAGAATAAAAATATGTGCATTAAAAAAATAACAATCGTGTTGTTGAAACTAGTATTTTAGCCTAACTTGTTCTTATTATTATGGATTTCACATATTTCATTCTTAAATAAATTATAATCTTCCAGGTGGTTAGTTGGTTTGATTTGGTTGGTGGTAGAGTTTGATTGGTGTAGCTAAAAAAATTATGATTTGTTTAAAAATCTTAGAACTATCATATGATTTATGTAAACATTATTGCAGTTTATAGAAAAATGTCTTCAAAAAAGTTCTACCTTACTCAACCAAAATTTGTATGGTCAACCATAATCACACAACACATACAATAATTGCTGAAGCAACAATAGAAGTACTTATGTAACAATTGCTGAAACTTCTGTAATTGCTGCATGAAACTTAAGAAATTGTTAAAGCACATAATGTTTGAAAAAAATGATAGTTAAT
Organism: Withania somnifera; assembly: GCA_039654485.1. Lineage (NCBI taxonomy): Eukaryota > Viridiplantae > Streptophyta > Magnoliopsida > Solanales > Solanaceae > Withania > Withania somnifera. Next base: position 11,643 of record JBDJHY010253511.1, read on the forward strand.
ATATATTTGATCAACTGTATTTGTTTTCTTTTCTTATTTATTTCAAATAATTTGTTAAGCTAATTGATGATTTTTTTTCTCATATAATTTAGATAATATTTGTATACTTATTTGATAAACTGTAGTAGTTTGCTTTTCTTATTTATTTTGAATAATAGGTTTAACTAATTGATACCTTTACTTCAATAATTATTGTATCAAACATCAATAATTGCTGAAATTTCATACATTAGTTGCTGAATATTAAGCAATTGGTTCAGCAATTACGGAAGTTTCATGTGGCAATTGCTGAAACTTCAAAAATAATACCGAAGCACATCAATTTGGAAAAATAATATTTGTCTACTTTTTTGATAAACTATAGTAATTTATTTTTATTATTAAATTTGAATGATTGATTTAATTAATTGATGTTCTTTTATTCTCATGTTGTTTAGATAAATGATTCTCAGAAAGAAAAAAGTAACAACTGATGTTGTTGTTGCTGATAATCCTTATGTTCCTTCTAGAAATACTAAAGGGGGAGCTAGTACACTAAGAAAAAGAGAAGAGCGCTCTAAAGCATTAACACTTGCCAGGCTCATTGAGAGAAAGAGAAAAATCCTCTAGATTATTAGTACTTAGTGAACAAGCCTCTGTCTATGCTGAAGAAGAAAATACAAGGTCTCAATAAAAAAAGCAAGGGCCGAAGAAGAAGAAGAAAAGCAATACAGAGAAGTCTGTCGAAAAGGAATAAAAAGAATACCAGGGAAGTCTGCAGAAGAAGAATAAGGTGGAAGGGATGCTTCTGATAAATTTAAAAGTGTTGAGGATTAAGAAGATGATAGTGAAGAGAGAATAGGAGAGAATAAAGAAAAAACACTGACATGATTCACCTATCTAGGAGGAGGCATAGAAATCTAATTCTGGCGAGTCCTCTCCAGTTGGTCCTAGAGATGACACCTCACTTGTCAAACCTATTATATATTAAAATTGTATTTTTGTGACATGATGGATCGACATCCAGGTTTTGAGGGTTATGTAACTGTGAAGTCTAGTTTTGGAGTTTTTTTTTTATATAAAATTTATAAAGATCCATAAAGAATGAAACTTGGAGATTTTTTTAAAATATTTCATTTTGAAAGTTATCTAGACCTGTCTAATAATGTGCAATAAATATTTCAAATATGGTTGGCCATGAGCTTTTTTATCGCTGAATTCTTTGTGAGCGAGAAAAGAAGGTCTGTATACACTATTGTAGCATGCCCATTTGTTTTGGCATGAGTTAGTTTGCAACTATAATTGACTTAAGTTTTCATCTGCCTTAAATGTATGACATTTGAATAATGTCATCTAAGGTTGGGAGGAGAAGAAGTAAAACTATCGAGGTAGGGGGGATAAATTGCAGTAGGGAGGATATGTATAAGAGAGGAGATCCTTGAGAAGCTCAATGCTTCAAATATTTAGACAGATGTGAAGGTCACTGTGCTTACTTTATTTTATGCATAGTATTTTCAGTGCAAAAGACCGGATCACAAAGTCTACTTGAATGGGTTTTACTCTCGGCCAATAGAAAGGCCTTTTGTGTATATCCATGGAGCAATGAAAGCTAGGAGTTAACAACCATATTTATTAAGGGTGGTCAAAAGAAATATGAGGACCGCCAATATTTATGAATTTTCATGGGCTTTTTAGGTAAATATTATTTTATTTAATGTTTATTTTTATAAAATTATTTTTGGGTCCATTCACTATTTTGATCTCTTTTTTCTTTATATCATTATTTTATGTAGTATTGGAATTTTGAGGCTATTTCCAACCTCCAAGGTAAATTGAAGATGATTTCCGATAAAGTAACTACATCGAGTATCATTTGATGGTTCTCAGCGATAAATAATGTGTCTACTGAGGCTGATGAGTTGTTTTAACCCTCTAGGACTCGGTAAGTTTATGAACCAAAATTGAGTCATGATGACACATATCTCACCCACCGTGATAGGTCATCCAAAACTAGTAACAAACAAATAACATGAATATAATGCGGAAATTAAATAAAATCAACGAAGATTAGAAGATTAAAATGGTAACATAATTAGAATCCCAAAATTAGGTATCGACTGTCTATACAAGCCTCTATTTGGATTTATACAAGTAATAAAGTCTCACAATATCTTCAATAAGTAAAAATAAAGAAAAAAATAAAAAATAGGATGGTACATCCATGACTGCAGGCAGAATGAGCATCTACCTAAGAAGATCTCGAAGTGCTACTGGATTGAGGAAGGAAATACGCTCAGGAGGACTCTAGCACATCGCCTGTTCGAAAGTGTAGAAGAAAAAAAGTGATTTATATAAAAGCAATACTCTAATGATCCTAATATAAAGCGATGATGAGAAATACTACCAACCACTATTCAATAACAACAACCTACATACAACACTAACCAACAATCTAACACACAATAATCACGTATTTATATAACAACAATAAATACTAAGCCAACAATATCCGCATAATATCAAATATGAAATAGGATTCACATAAGTCTCACGAATCAAGGATCAATAATATTAACTCATTCAATTATCAACAATTGTTCACAAGTCATCAACAAGTAATCCAATTCCAAAATATCACTCGGACAAACATAATCACTTAATACACCAGATTAATGCAAATACAATGCAGTATGAAATCAATAATGATGCATGTCTGTCCTAACTGTTCAAATCTACTGCCTGCTAGCTGAGCCATGCACTTAGATATATGCCCTGCAAAGACTTCAATGCATCTCATTAATACCTAGTCGAAATATCAGGTTCGATATCCAATTTTACCTCAATGATGTGTGCCCAACCCACATATTCCCAATATCAGCAAATCCACAACTTACTTTTTGTGCATAGTTATAAACAAATAAACACATATTAATGAAATCATGCAGAGTAGAGCTCAAATCACTTAATAATAAAAATTAGCCTATCACTGTCAATTGCAAGTCATTTATCCTTATATATAAACTTAGCCTCCACAGGGCATTACAATACAACTCATTTCAGTCTAAATAAGCCATCATAAGATAAAATACAATATAATTTCTATTTCAACAACATATCCATCACGAGATGATTATGTTATGATTCCATTTAACCAAAATAAGATGTCACATGGTGATCATGATATATTCTCACATCAACACAAATAAGCCAACTCAAGACATCATCACAGGATGCCATTTAATAACAATCAATCCGTCACAAGTCATTGTAACTAGATATCAATTAATCATGATCAAAATACCCCGTAGTAAGATATCAAGTTCAAAAACTTAAAATATATCAATGCATCACAATTCAAAATCAACTTCTCAATTCACAACATTAGGCAATGAAAGCATTTTTCAAATAATGAGGATTCACCCCACACGGGTACCCCAATATTTCAATTTATTCCCATTCACAAGAAACTAATAAAATAAGAACTTAATCACTTTACAAAAACACAATTAAACCTCAACTTGCCTCAAAAGTTGAAGAACTCTTTGGTTTTGCCCTTCCGTAAAGCCTCTAGATGCACATGATATGATTATAATCATATTACCTACAAGAAAAATACAATAATCAATGTCCATTATGTGATCTTTTAAAGTTCATTAAAAATTCCTCCTCGAACCCACAAGGGTAAAACCATAGTACTGGGGAGTTTAAATATGAAGTTTCATCAAAATTCTAATTAAATTAGAGGTCAAAAATTATTAAACTCTATCTTTTGAACTTAGGCCTAAAACCTCCATTTTAGCATTGAAAATTCTAGACTTCAAAGTTAAAATATCATGATATAATTGATGAAATAGTATTAGAAATCATTAACCAATAGTTTAGACTTGAAATAATCACTTTTGATCCTTTCCAAATTAAGTAAAAATTGCCCAAGATCAAATAAAATATGAAACCAATTCATGAAATGGAATTTAAAAACGTCATGAATAGTTATTTCATCGCGGCCCATATCTCGTGATGTGACCCAATCTCGATCAACAAACCTTCTTTGCGAATGCGGTCCACCTCCATCGTAAGAAGACCCTCTTGTGGCGAATGCGATGAACAAGAAATATTACTCTTCACAAGAACACCCAAGTGATTGCAGATGCAAAAAAAGGAAAATATGTTGCAACAGAAAATAATAAACAACAGTTCAATCACAAAAATTAATTTAAAGATTAGACTCCCAAGATTCATTTGAAATCCCATACGAACCATACTAAATTTGATATTTTGGACTCAACTCAACCATCCAAATATGAACACAAGGTCTCCTTGACCTGATATTCGTTAAGGACCAAATATAGCAATTCTTAAAAAAGATCAAAATTCAATTGAAACCCCCTAAAATTATATGGAACCTCTTCCTAGGCCAAAAATCTCCTCCAAAAACTAACAAAATCATCAGATTTCGAATTCGAGCATTTTAACCTCAAATGTTGACACAAGTTAAATTTAAAACTTAAACTTCCATATTATCCCATTAAGACACTCGAACTTAACATGAACGGACCAAAACTAAAATCGAAGGTCCTCCTAGACTAAATTTTGTATTCTAGACCTGATGGAATTGACGAATTTCTAATCCGAAACTCTGAACTCTGAATGTTGACTAAATTCAATTATTTCTCACTTTGACACTTTGAAATAAAATAAAATCTAAAATAACAAGTCTTTCCTTTCCATAGTCAAACCAAATACACGAATAAACTGAAAAAGATAAAGCAATAGTAAGAAAGGGTAAAATGGCAATTTGAGTAAAAAATTAGAAAATAGCCTTGAGGATAATTACATCATCCACCACTAAAAATCATATTCGTATTCGGACATAAAAAAAGTAGAAGTACATGAGGTATAAAAAAACTAGTGATACCTGCTAGATATATCCGCCTCATCTCTCATATAGCTTACTTAACTGGTCGGTATCTCTACTGACCTTTATAGAAGCTATATATTTAGTCTTCAACTTTAAAACTTGTCAATCCAATATAGACATGGGCTCCTCATCAAAATTAATGTTTGGATCCAAACATACTGAATCCCACTAAATCACATGCGAATAGTTGGGCACACACTTTCACAACATCGAAACATGGAAAATTAGGGCACGATTGACAACCCAAGTGGTAAAGCTTACTTATTATCCACCCTACCCTTGCTCTCAATACTCTAAAAAGGGTCAATAAATATTGGGACATTCATTCCCTTGTTCATGAATTGCATCACATCCTTCATGGTTGACACCTTCAACCATACATGGTCACCTCCCATTAACTCCAAGTCTTAAAATCTCATATCAGCATAATTCTTTTGTATATTCATTGTCATAAGCAGTCTACTATGATAACCCTAACCTTTTCTATCGAGTCTTATTTGAAATCTCAAACCACCCAATAGGAGATCTATAACTTCTACCATAACATGCCTCAAACAGAGCTATATCAAATAAGAATGATAGCTGATGTGGTAGGTGAACTTTGCAAGTAGCAAGAATCGGTCCCAACAACCTTTAAAATCAATAACACATCCTTGTAGCATATCCTCCACCACATGAATGGTGTTCTTAGACTAGCTATAAGTCTTGGGATGAAATACTCTATTCATAACTAACTGAGTATCCATCTCAAGCTGCATACTACTCCCAAGTGCAATATGAATTGAGTACCCCAATCGATACGATGGATATAGGACCCAAAATCGAATAATGTGACTGAGATAAATTTGGAACAACTTCTTTTTGCTGTACCTACATGAATCAAAATTAAATGTGTGAAATTGGTCAATCTATCCACAATTACCTAAATCAAATAATTCCACCCAAGGTCTTAGGAAAACCAACCATAAAGTCTATTGCAATGAGCTCCCATTTCCATTAAGAAATGGGCATCCTCTGAGATATACCACCGGACCTTTCGTGCTCAAATGTAACCTGCTGGAAGTTTAAGCAGCTAGTTATAAAATCTGCAATATCCCTTTTCATTCCACACCACCAATAATACTGACTCAAATTATGATATATATTAATAGATATCCGATGTATAGGATACCTTGAACAATGATCCTATTCTAGAATTAGTTAAACCAAATCACCCATCTTAGGGACACAAATTTTGTCCTTAATTAGTAATACACCCTTAGAATCCAACACTGTCTCCTTGGCCTCACCTAGTAATATTTTATCATGAATGGTACATGATCTCTTATCCTTAAACTGAGTATCCCTAATATGCTTCATTAAATATTATCTAACCTCCAAACAAGCAAGAACCTTACATTCCTCAGAAATCTACAATCTCACCAAACTGTTAGCTAGACTCTAAATGTTTCTAGCCAAAGGCCGCTCCTCAACTCTAATTGAAGCCAATCAAACCATGCTTATGACTTCCTCTAAGGGAATACACCACCACATTGGTCTACCTGGATGATATAAGATTGTTATATTATAATCCTTCACTAGTGAATACCTCATAATGAGATCCATATAGATAATTCCGTCATAACTTCAAAACAAAGACTATCACTACCAACTTCAAATCATAGGTAGGATAATTCTTCTCATGCATAGTCAACTACTTCAAATTTTAGACCATAATCGTCCCCTTCTGTACTAATACTCCACCCAAACTAACTCTAGAAGTATTATAGTAGACGATGAAACCCTTACCCTTAACCTTTAGGGTAAAAGTTAGAGAAAAATTCAATAAATCTTTGAGATTTTAAAAGCTCTCATCACACTCATCCGACCACTGAAACACAATTTTTTTGTCAATCGAGTAAATGGAGCCGCAAAGAAGAGAAACCCCGCACAAACCTCCTATAATATATGGATAAGCCTACAAAACTCTGAATATTGATCAGTGAAGTAGGCCTCGACCAATCTCTCACAATTGCAATCTTTGCCTGATTGAACATAATACCCTCTTGGATACTACATGTGCCAAGAATTCCCCAGATTTAAGACAAAACTCACACTTTTGAGAACTAATTATCCAACCTCTTATCTCTCAACCTCTGAAGCACAGTCCTCAAATGCTAAACACTATCTAGTTCACTCTTGAAATACACCAAGAAGTCATCAATGAATACAATCACAAAGAAATCAAGATAAGGATAAAAATACCATTTATCGACTCCATAAATTCAACCAGGGCATTAGTTAACCCAAATGACATCACAAGGAAATCATAATTCCTATACCTTATTGGGAAAGCTATCTTAGGGATATCTGAGGCCCTAATCCTCAACCGTTGATACCCCAACCTCAAGTAAATCTTATAAAATATTACAGCACCCTACAATTGATCAAATAAGTAATTATTTCATCATAAGCCTCATCCTTAAGTCTACTCAAAATGCATAACACTAAGTGTAACCTCCTCTAGATTGAGCTGTACCATGACTAGTACCCTTACCATCCTACTATGCACCCCTTTACCTCTAGCTGGAGGAATATTTTCTCTATTTGAAGCTTGTGAAGCTTCCTAAGTCTTTCTCTATACACGATGAGGACACTATCTTATCATATGTCCAAGATCACCACAAGTAAAACAAGACCTGGGAATAACAAACTGTAGTGAGGAATCCCACTATCTCATCATGAAAACCTTTGTTGAGACCGCGATAACCTCTCTTTGAACTAAGTGAACTATGAATAGTCTGGCTACTCTCAGAAGCATGTATCTATATGGAATAGACCATGATGATAAAACTTACCACCCTTATAGAAAGATCCAATTCGTTCGATGTGGGATAAAAAAACTGACATGATTTAAGGGACCTTTTGTCCCAAAGATCCCTAAAATCCTCTCATCTCATTAACTCAAACTCCTTGGTAGCCTCCACAACATCCAAGAGGCCCCTACCCTGACTGTCCTAGATACTGAATTATTAATCGGGTAAATAAATCCCCTTATAGATCTAGAAATCCTCTCTTACTCATCTAGGAAGATTGCGAAGGCACATATGGATAAGTAATAAAAGCGAGTCTCATACTCAATAACTGAAATACTATCTTGCTATAAATTATTGAATATTTATCGGTGCTTCTCTCTCATGTTGTAAGGCATGAATCTATCTATGAAAGATCTATCAAATGTCTCCTAAGTCATGGGAGGATTTGACAGGTGTAGAATTTACATATGTGTGCTACCACTTCCTTGATGGCCCATGAAATTGAAGGACTATGTAATTGAACCCTTTAGTCTGAACTAATCTAACACTCTATAGAAACTCATGGAAAGTAGCAAGGAACTCAAATGTATGCTTTGCATTTCTATTTGAAACTACGGTGGCTCCATCTTTTGAACCCCTTATACCAATGTTGCTGCTCATCCGACACCTTCGGTATGAATGCACCTACTAACACAGGTAAAGACATATTATGAACCCTCTGAGTAACTGGTGCATGTCCCACCAAAATATGAAGCACTGGCGGCTGACTCGCCACATTGTGAAGCATTGGAAGCTGACTCGTTGTAATGACCCTTATGGTCATTTATGATGAATATGCATTATCT
>JBDJHY010253512.1:0-10622 GCA_039654485.1 Withania somnifera
GAACATCAATTCGAACAAGCACATTCGTTGCAGGGACATGTGACTCTGTTATTCTTTTCAAATCAGTAAATGCATCTAACATTTGATTTGCTATTCTTTGTAAGTGGATGATGTTCTGGACTTCTTGCTCACATATTGGAGCACGCGGATCATAATGAGATAGTGATGAAATCCTCCACGCAATTTCTCTTTTGATGGGTTCTTTTTTCTCTCCTCCTAATTGCGAAAAATTTATTTCATCAAACCGATAGTCTGCAAATCGAGCAGTGAACAAATCTCCCGTTGATGGTTCAAGGTAGTGAATTATGAAGGGTGAGTCAAATCCAACATATGTTTCTTACCTTATATGGGGCCCATCTTAGTATGCTGCGGTGATGCTATTGCCACATATACTGCACAACCAAAGATTAGTAGATGAGCAATGTTTGGTTCATGACCAAAAACTAATTGTGACGGGGAATATTTATTATAACCAGTCAGTCGGGACAAACGAGTGCTGTTACATGCAAGATATAATTACCTCAAACAGTAGTGGGCAATTTTGTTCTCATAAGTAGTGATCTTTCTATCAACTGTAAGCACTTAATAAATGACTCTGTAAGGCCATTTTGAGTATGAACATAAGCTACAGGATATTCAGCTTTTATTCCAATTGATAAACAATAATTATCAAAAGTTTGGGATTTAAATTCTCCAGCATTATCGAGGCGAATGACCTTAATAGGATAATCTGTGAATTGCGCCCTTAACTGAAATATTTGTGCCAATAACTTCACAAATGCCAGGTTGAAGGATGATAAGAGGCACACATGGGACCACCTCGAAGATGCATTAATTAGGACAATAAAATATTTAAATATTCCACTAGGTGGGTGGATCGGTCCATATCTGTCCCCATGTATGCGTTTCAAAAATTAAGGGAATTCGATACCAACCTTTATTAGCGATGGTATCGTAATCAATCTGTCTTGATAACAAGCCGCACATGAAAATTCATCACTTGTAAGGATCTTCAGGTCCTTTAATAGATGCCCAGTGGAATTTTCAGTGATTCGTCTCATCATTATTGATCCAGGGTAACCTATTTGCTCAAGCCACAAATAAAAGTATTCATATCAGTAAACTTCTGGTTTACGATAGAATGTGCTTCAATTGCATAATCTTTGCATAAAATAAACCAGATGACAAAGTTGGTAATTTTTTCACAACATATTTCTGGTCGAAGACATTCTTGGTAATGCCAAGATATTCTGTATTCATTTTATTTATTGTCTCCATATGATACCCATTCCGGCTGATATCTTTAAAACTTAAAAAGTTTCTTGGGGATTTAGAAGATAATAAAGCATCCTCTATAACCAGTTTTGTCCCCTTAGACAAAAATATAGTAGTTCTTCTGGAGCCTTCAATCAATTTCAAATTACCAGAAATAATTGTAACATTTGTCTTTCTTCTCAGCAAGTGGGAGAAGCATTTCTCATTTTTGAAGATGACATGAGTTGTTCCACTATCAATTACACATATATCATCATAACTCATCATTGATAAAATCTAAGATATATTCATATTTTCTTCAAAATGAAAAAGTATAGCAAAGTAAATATTACATGGTTATTATTGAAGATTAACATTATTTTACATAAATTTTTATTTATTGACAAGGCATATAAATATACACATTAACAAGTTACCAAAACAACAAAACTTAACAATTATTTACATTGTCGCGGGTTCATCACCTATCTGATGATCCACTTTTCTTTTAGAGAAAAAGAAATCAGCTACATCTAGTTGCATAAATTTGATATTATCTTCAGTGATGAAGTTTGCCTCTGATTTGTTTTCTTCACTTTTCAGGGATGCTTGATATAGCTGGACTAGTCGCTTTGACGCACGACAGGTGCGCGACCAGTGTTCTTTCCCTCCACACCTATAACACAAATTTTTTGATTTTTATTGGGCATCGTAGTATGTCGCTCATCCCTCCTTTTGTATTACTGGTCGTTATTTACTGCAAAGTGATTATCACGACTATCATTCCTTCTTCAACCTCGGCCACGACCACGTCTGAGGTTGCGACCTCTTTCATGCTGTTGGAAATTCGCCTCATTCACTTCAGGAAATGGAGCGGATCCAACGGGTCAATTTTCATCAAGAGGAGGTCATTGTATTGTTCGGCAACTAGGAGATGTAAGATTAATTCAGAATATTTTATGAAGCTCATACCTCGGTATTGCTGCTGCAGAAGCATATTCGAGGCCGAAAAAGTGGAGTAGGTCTTTTCAAGCATATCATGGTCAGTGATGTTTTCTTCGTATAACTTTAACAGTGAGATAATTCTAAATATGACAGAATTATATTTTGTTATAGTTTTAAAATCTTGTAACCTTAGATTCAACCACCCATAACGGGCATGTGGAACGACCACTTGGTCGTATCTATCTTTTAAATTATTCAACAGGGTAAGGGAATCTTTTATCGTAAGATATTTCATTTTCAAACCTCGTCAAGGTAGCGGCGAAGAAATATCATCGCCTTGACCCGATCTTGAACCGATGCCTGATTTTCATTCTTGATGGTGTCTACTAGACCCATCGAATCTAAATACAGCTCGGCATCTAGTGCTCACCACATGTAGTCTTTGCCCGATATATCAAGGGCAACAAATTTAAATTTATTGATATTAGACATTATAATAAAATAAAAATATTACCTTTTTTTATACCTTGCATAATATTTGTTTAAACCGACAGAGCATCATGCTGATAACGTGTTGGAAAATAAACTAAAAAGTAAAAGTCAAAGGTGGAATGTAAATATTCTTCTTACTATTTTTTTTTATATTTTTCCTCTCTTAACATACATGGAAAAGGCAAATATTTATAGATAAATTATTGCCACTACACTTTCTATCCATAATGTCACATGCCTATACATGACAAATTATTTTTTTTCATCACTATTGACGTTATGTTTAAACTGCAAAGTTGCCTCTAATACTAGAGGTTAAAGAAGTAGCATAGATTCATGTAACTTTCCATCAAGTAGTTACTGGTTAAAGTTTGTGATAGAAACTGAGCTTTGATGATAGGCAATTGTTGCAATGCAAGATGAGTTGTGATAGGCAATTGTTGCAATGTAAATAACCTGGTCCGAGTAGTTGTGACTGACACTTATAATCCTAGTAGTTACCGGATTTACTTGTGCGTGAAATAGTTTTCATTGCGTGCAAGTTGACCTAGCAATCATTTAATTCATACAGAATCTTTGATAGATCTTTACACATGTTATGTTTTAAATCTCTTATATTTTTTTATTAAAATTTTAATTTTGACTGGTAATTATGCCAGTTCTATAATAAAGTTAAAAGCATGTTTGATTTGTGTTTAAGCAAATTTGACTTATTTATACCTGTAGCTTTCTAATTTTGTTATTCTCAAATTACATAAATAGTTAGACTTAAATTCTATAATTTTATCTTTAAATGAAAGTTTGAAAAAATTATAAGAAATATCTGAGCTTTCAAGCAGGTATCTTAGATACCGTCTCATTGATTATGCGGATATCCTAAATACCTATCTCAGGTACCCGTTTACTTTATTTTTTAATTTATTTTTTGTGTATCTGAAATTAATTTTAGTTCGATATATCTTGAAAATTTTTAACACATCGTATATCTTTAACAGAATACATTTGTACCTCAATTAACACTTGTGTATCTTTAAAATTAAAAGGTAGGTGTCTAAGATATCCGAATCTACATTATCTCGAATATTTAAGATACCCGCATTAAAATTTTAATTTAGCAAATTTATAACAATATAATTATAATAATGTACAAAAATTATAGCATTTACCTAAGTTGACCTTTTGTTAAACTCACACACCTACACAACTGAGAGGGTGTTGGTAAATGACCCACACTCCTTAATTCTGTTGATAGGGGTTTTATGAGGGGTCGGGTCTTAATTGATGGTATAGGGAGTGAATAGTGGCATTACTAGGTTTTGTTTAATTTATGAAAACTGCCTCGTTATAAATAAATTTTTTAATTATTATTTAAACAAAAACAGTTAGTGATAAAAGTAAAGTTGAACCAAATAGGTGTATGAAAAAATATTTTATAGCTTATAAATAAATTAAGAATATTTTAAACTATTTTTAATATTTTAAAAATATTTTTGATGCTTTTTCAAAGTTCCTTTTATTCTAGACTCCAACTTAATTTTAGGATAGGCAACTGACACAAAACAGAATAGGGCAATTCGTGGATAAATTGTTTCGACCTCACTTTATATGACATTTTTTGAATTTTAAGATTTAAACAAGTTTGCTTTTATTATATTTTTAAAATATTTTAAATTTTAAATTATTATAACATAAAATATTCTTTACGTATTTTTAAATATAAAAATTTTCTTGGGAAAAGGGTCAAATTTATCTCACTTTCAAAAATTGGCTAGTTTTACCATTCGTTATAGCTTCTGGTCAAATATATCTCTACAGTTATACTTTTCGACCAAATATATCTTTGCCATCATCAATCGCATATACCCTTCCTTCCTAAGATGAAAGTTCCCAAATAAAGCTAAAAATAAATATTTGATTTTACTTGATCATCATATTGACATTAAATATTTGATTTTACTTGTCAATTTTAATAAATTAAGAGAGTTTTTATTATTTTCTTCCTACGCTATCCTTAGTATTAAACAATTACATAATGTAATAGTAATCAAATCCAGAAATTCAAAGTATCGTTATTAATGTTACTTTAATAAAATATATCTTTCATTAAAATTTTTTTTAGAAACTATCAAATAAATATAAATCAAATAATTTTAAACAGTGAAGTAATTATGTGACTATGCTATACATAATAATCCATGAAATATATTTGGAGTTAAAAATACAACAATATTTTGTTTGTGGGTTTGTCGGTGCAACAACCCCTTGCAATGGATCAAGTAAGAGATTGTAGTTTTTTGAAGTCTACGTAAATATGATTTTATTAAGTTATTTGTACAATCTATCATTAATAGATAATAAAGATTGATGATTTATCGTAATTTTTTTCTTTGAATGTTTTTCATATAATTCTTTTTTGTTAAATTATTTTAATTAGTTAAGAAAAATGAGTAATTTTTCCTCAATTTGGATATTTTCACCCAATGAAGACTATATGTAAAAGTTTTGATAACAACGGGATATATGTAGGCCTGAAAGTATGATTGAAAAGATATATTTGATAAAAAAAATAACGATGGACAAATATAGCGATTTTTTTTTAAATAAAAGGACAAAATTTGACCAATTTTCTTTCAAAAAATTTTAAAATTCTATTCTAAGTTCAAATAAAAAAATAAATTATTTGGCTCTTGACAGATGGAGTAATAAAAGTTGTTGGCTTTGGGTAAACCATGAGCCATTTATTAGCAGCAACGCAGTAGCTAACAAAAGTAGAATAAAAAGAAGCAAGCAACAGAGGAATTGTGAAACTAGGAAAAAGGTTCGAACAATAAAATCCAGCTATTTTTTTTCAAGCTTTCTCCTTTCATTATTCTTTCTACAAGCTAATTTTGCTGGTTACCAGTGATTACCGAGGCATTTTTTAAACTGAAAATTAGGTGGTTGAGTGCCTGCAAGGTGCTCGACATAATGTCTCAATGAATATAAAAAAGATTTCAACTGTATTAGGTTATTTATAAGGATATTTTAGGAGAAAAATTAACCAAAATAGCTGTCCACCCAACTAAGTTTAAACCAAATTTAGGCGGTATGGATGAAATTCATGTATAAATATGTGTATGCTAATGTATAATTAGAAAAAGTAAACACTAAATCTGCCTCTGTGAGGATCCCTGATATTATTCAAGGTCACAGCACTGAATGCACTTAGACTTGTGGTCTGAACTAATACTTGTCTATTGATTAGGAGTTTTTATTTTATGGAAGTATGCTAAAACTCGTGTCACACAAGTTATGTGCGCATGGTGGTCGTACGATGAGGCCCTTCTTAAGTGCTCAAATCAGTGGCTTTCATAGTGGACAGGTAAAATGGTTTTACTTGATGCTGATTATTTAAGAAAAAATGATTACTTTTTATTTTTATTTTTAATTTATGTGCTTAGCTTTAGGATGAAAGATTACCATATGTGGTTGGTTTTTCAGATAGAACTATGGCCCCTATGAATATGGGCTATAAGTCTATATCACTTGTTAGCTTCCTACTTGTCTTGTCTTGTTTTGTGTTATGCAAATGGTTTCTTTTCTCTATTGAGCAAACTAAGAAAGTATTCACATATGATTTTATGTGAAATCTTTCCGTTAGTCTATGGTACTGATAGAAATGTAAAAGAACTTGACTTTAACTGCCTTATAAACAGCAGTAGTGTTGTATGTAGAATCTTTTGGAAGCGGGTGTCTGCATATAGTCATAATTCATAGTGCACAGATAAAATTTTCTTACTTGATGCTGATAATTCAAGAAAAAAATAGTTCTTTCTGTTCTTTTATTTATATATACGTAGCTTTAGGAAGAAATATTACTCTATCTCCTGGACTGGTTGTTCTTTTAAAAGATAAATCCATGACCCTTTGAATATGGGCTACAACAATTTTAGCTTCTGACATATTTTTTGTTATGCAAATGGTTATTTGTTCTGTTGAGCAAACAAAGAGGGCATTCACATGTGAGTTTATCTATGAAGTCTTTCTGTTAGTCTAAGGTGCAGATGCAAATGTTGAAGAACTTTAACTGCCTTATAAACAGCGGAAGTGGTTTTCATAGAATTTTCGTAAGTGATGTGAGCTTATAGTCACAATTCCACTTGTAAGTGGAGTTGGGTCCGGGACTGTTTTGGTTTTAGGATTTTACTTTCTTTACCAACTTGATATTTACTTTGTATTATTTTCAATTGGTGTCGGTCTATTGTGTGTATATATACACGTGTGTGTGCGCGTGCATATTGTTTCTTAGAAAATATTGTTTATATACACGTGTGTGTGCGCGTGCATATTGTTTCTTAGAAAATATTGTTTACTCACATACATAAGGAAAGTTTTTGAAAAGCAGAGTTGAGTGCCTTGCAATCCAGCAAGAGCAATATGATCTGTTGTTAAGCATATCCCAAGACTTGCTGGCATAAACTCTCTTTGAAGTAACTTCTGTAGTTAATGTTTCAATGAGCCTTAAGAGTTAAGTATGGTTGGGACTTGTAGCTGTGGTACATGATTTCCACCATGGTTACATGTAGCGTCTTCCCTGCCATGTTTTGGATAGTCCTTTGAATAGTACATGACATCCACTGTTACCCTGTTTCCACGTATTTATTTGAGAATACTCTAGGTCAGAGGAACAACTAGTCAAATTTCTTGAGCAGCCGAGATGTTGAACAACAAACATTTGGACAATTCCTTGCTCACCATGGGATGAGAGAAAGATCGGTTTGAATTGAATCCTGGATTTGGTCTTGAATCCTACATCAGTTAATGATCTAATAGGGGAAGTTTTTCTGTTTTTCCTCAATGTTGGCACATTTGAGGGTCGTACATGCAGTTTCCGATGTGCCTTCTTTTTCTCTTACCCTGGCTCTATAATCTACCTGTCTTCCCCAATCCCTGAAAACCCTCCAGGGGTCTATCCCTCTTCCCTCCAATTTTATCGAACACCTGATCACTTCTGCTTTGTGCATTTCTTGGGGAATAATTGGCTAAAAGGTATAAACAGCAGAGTTTGCTCACAAGCATCATGTGAATTTCCTAGACTTTGTTTGGTGCTTTCACGAGGCACATACCCTTCTAATTTAATCAAAGTCTGTTTCAAGTTCCATGTTAACCATCAAATTCTGAAGTGTTTCACTGCCTAGAATTGCTTTTAAACCAATCCATCTTTTCTATTTCTCTGGATTCAAAATCTGTCTTGTCAGGAAGCCAAAAACCTTTAAATTGATAGTCTTTTTCAAGTTTGTGTGTGAATTGAAAGATATATGCAATTGCTGGATTAGAACTTATCTTAATCTGAATTGAGATATCATATCTTATGTTCCTCGGACTCTTAAAAATGAAAATAGGTGCGCGTCTAGTCTTCCAAATGTACTGCATTTTTTGAAGATCCGATAAGAGCGTTGCAACAATTTTGAAGAGTCTGGGCAACATAAAAGTCAGAAAAAGTATCTGAAACATGTTTCGTGTCATTTCACAGGCTTGTTATGTACCAAGAAGCTTTTTTGGTGTAGAAGATTTCGTGGATGATGACAATAGCAGACCATACACATATCAGAAGGGGAAAAAGTCCAAGAATCCAAACAAACATGTTTCATTTAAGCAACGCACAATAGCTTATATGGAACCGTTCACACTCGATGTCTTCATATCAAAGCGCTTTGTCTCGGCCTCTATAACCCATCGTGTTACATTCAAACAGGTTGCGGTAGCTGGTACCAACTCCAAAGACATCAAGGCAGTTCTGAAATCAAGAAGTGATATACCTGCATGTTTGTCTGTGGGAAGTATTTTGGCTGACAGAGCAAGAGAGGCAGATGTATACACAGCTTCTTATACTCCTAGGGACAGAGACAAATTTGAAGGGAAAATAAGAGCAGTTGTTCAATCCCTTATTGATAATGGTATTGATGTTAAAGTTTACCTTGACTGAAATGTGTTCTACTAAACCTCCCACAACCTCCCGCACTCTCTTTTTCTTTTGAAATATCATCTCGAAATTCAATTTGTTCTAATTGCGATCAATCAAGTTTACAGGACACCACCCTAGAGGGTTTCTTCAATTTGCAATGTTAGGTCACAAGTTCAAACCTTGCATGAAGCGAATTACTTTTGGAATTTGAGTAAAGAAGGATAAAGGAGCTACTTCACCATTTCAAGTTTTGAAGGCTGCTTCTTGGCCCAGGCTTTGTGCATCTCGACTATTTGGCCATATACCAATTACCTGTCACGATTCAAGACTAGGTTCGGGATGTAACATGCACCCGGACCATTTAAGGCTCGAGAGAACCTCTTAATATTCAATATGAGTATTGTAATAAAGTCTGCGGAAGTAAATCACTTATGAGAAAAATATACCAAACATGATTGGGAACACTTAAAGAAACAATTGAAGACTACTAACCATCACGAAGCCTCTAACAATAAAGAAAATTGTCTAAGTCGGGACAAGGCCCTGGCAATACCATAAAAATGAAAGTACTGACATGCCTGGAATGAAATATGCCATATGCCTTCTGGAAAATGGAGGATCCACCGAAGTTGAAGATGTTTTGGATCAACCCAATGCTGCACAAAACCACAGACATGGGTCCTTGAACCTATATCATAAGACGACGTAGCGCTCGAGGATGGTCAATACGTGGAATGTATTGTTATGTAAAACAGGTAAATGATAAAATATGCTTCATATTAAAATAGCCATCAAAGTAGATAGTGTATCTATGGGGATTCCAAGCTTAAAACATAGACCTTCTGTTCTTTAATTCTGAACCAGATGGTATCACCGATATAGCGACATCCGTTAAACACCAAGGGTTATGTGTGTTCGATATACACTCGATCCATTAAGCCCAATCCATGTTAGCGCATGGACCGAGATTAAAACATTGATCAACATCATCCTAAAAAGGGAAATTATCAAGTCATCCAGTTGAGGATTGATTATTCTTATGTCGGCAAACAAACAAAGGTTTCAGGTGATGAGCCGTTTAGACTCCCACCTTCATGGTCAACCATTTAATTCCTTTTAAGCCTATATTTTAATGATTTTAAATCATCACATATCTTTAGAAACCTTTCATTCCTATTAAGGCATAGAACATGTTGGTATCACCATACCATGACTTGCAAGTGATCTACTCATAGTTAATAATATTCTTATGAAGATTATTAATAGTTCTAATACCTCTTAAACAGAGGTTATATAGTTCATATTAGTCAATATAGATCGTGCAAGAACACTTGGTGAAACCTTCGTAATGCAACAATAATAATATAGTAAAATCCTCAAATAAAATTGTAGTTAAAATCATGTTCTTCCTAAAATGGATTAAAAATTTACAACAAAAAGGGATTTTATTAATATATCCAAATTGACCTAATTATCTTTTTTTTCAACCCAGTATAACCAAAATAATTGCAACAACTCAACATAATTTAAAAATAGTAAGGTACATCTCTCTTTGAAAAAGAATATTCAAAATTTATAACTTTTCACCCTAAATTACTAATTGAGATATGGATCAGATATAAGAAATTATGGTTTAAAAATCTCAAATGTAAGAAATTATGATTTAAAAATCTCAAAGAACATAGGGTAGTTCTACGTACCTCCATTATGGAGAAGAACATGTGATATGAACTGGAAGGAGCTAGACTTAATTCTAGCTTTGATTCTCTTACATTCTTGATTTTAGTTTTTGGGAGGAGGTACAAGAATGTTATTCACTTTAAACTAAGTGTTTGTAACTACGAAAAATAAGCTTTAATCATGCAAAAAGGTACCCACAAGTGTAGAGATGAAACTGCCTCCGAAATAAGCCATGTTATTAAACTCGGGTCGGACCGGCCGGTCCGACCGGTTCGACCGCGAACCGGTAACGAGACCGGTCCGGTCC
>JBDJHY010253559.1:0-10622 GCA_039654485.1 Withania somnifera
AACGTACTTGCATTCGTGTAGTTTATTTTTACTGTTGGTCCAGTCGTTCAACATCATGATTGCGTGTGTGAGTTGAACAATGATATAAAATCACTTTGCATCTTTTTTTCTCCCTATTTCCCATTTTTTGACCCTGAGAGATCATATTATAGTACTTTCAAAGATATATTTCGAGGAAAAACTTATAGGTAATATTTTTAATCATTGATTCTTTATTATACATTGATTATTTTATGATTTTAACATCAAAATTATTAGTTTCAAAATGTAAAATTTAGGGATTTTTTAAGAAAGGTTTTATTTAGTATTTTTGAGTTTTTAAGGTGAATTCCTACTCTGTTTCAATCAAATTTATTTGATATCCTTAAAATATAGGTAACATGATTTCTGAAAAATAATTCTTGATTTACACTGAGGCCTCTATTATAATTTTTTGGGGCAATTTTAAAAATATAAACAGGGGGTTCATTATTATATTTCTTAGTGTAATCCATATTTGACAAAATTTTTGGATTTGGAGGATTTTCGTAAAGGAAAGAATCATACTTGATTAGATTTCTTTTCTTTGAGGCAAAAGGAGGTTCTTGACTCTTTTGAAAGATGTCATAGATTCTTATGTGCTAGTATCCTGTAACTGGGTTTAATGCAAAATATTCAGGGGTGTACGTGTGGGCGATGTCACGAGTATTCACCCAAACCCTAGATTCATGTATGCAGGTTTAAGTAAACGAATAAAAATAGTTTTAAAGACTTGATTTGGTGATTTTTTATTGTTTGAGCTATTATGTAGCAATTGCAACATTTGAATGGGGTTTTCACATACTTTATAGATATTTGATTCAATATCACTTAGGTGTGTAGCATTTTATTTCGATGAGTTTCAGTTTATATTTGAAAATTTTCCTGTGTGAGAACTGATTTATTTATTTACTCTTGTTATGTCATATCTTATATTACTTGTGATATTAAAACTATTGTTGAATTATGGATTTCGATATGGTAATGTAAATATTAATGATATGAAATCAAGGGCTGAGGTTCACTCCCACATTACTATGATATATGTCTATAAACAATATGAGAGCAAAGGTTGAGGCTCGTTCTAGAATTAACGTGTTATAAGGATATTGACGATATGTAACAAGGGTTCATTAATTTTGGTATTACTATAACGTGAACCAATATGGAACGGGTACCATTCAAGCATGAGAATTTTGACTTTGCATTTGGATGGCATAGGGCTCTTATTAATATTATGTTACCTCTTTATTATTGTTTGATTTATTAACATGTAATAAGGAAACGTCTCATAGTTATGGTAGAATTCTTAGGAAGGCCATGATATATATAAATGGAATGAAAATTATAGTTATGATTGTATGGTTATTGTTTACCCCAATCTATTTCTTTAGAATGCATCCTACGAGTCCATTTCTCGGTATCTAGGATGTACCCTTCTTAGCCCAAGTACACTTGTGTGTTAGGTATTGATAAGGGTGTAGAGGACTCCATACATGAATTAGTGGAATATTGAGTTGGTTTACCCATAATTTATCGATTAACTTAAGAAGGGAGACCATCACCTGAATAGACTAGTGATGTTCCCATTGTAGTGACATAGACTCTATGTGATAGGTTTGATTCATGTGATTATCCTTTTACCTTTGTATACCCATTCTAGAATCTTTCTCATAAGCTTATTTCTCTATATTAGAGATGTACCCTTATTACAATTGATAGGCATGTGTATTAAGGACTGAGCGAAACACTAACGCATTGTATGGACTGGTTTTTACATAATGATTATGGAATATTTTATGAGATAGTGCATGGACTGTTCATGAGTTTCTTCAATAATATTGGTCTGGTCATACTAGAATCAATCAAATGGGTCTATTTCTCATATCAAGTATGTGTACAATGGGTGGATTTGTTTGTTCCGGATTCACATAGATGTTAGACTTGAGTATTTTTCCTTTTACCTTGAACTATTTATCTCATAATCAGGTCTGTGGGTCTATTTACCAATATTCAAGAAGTATCCTTCTTTTAACAAGTGGACTAGTGAATTGGGAATTGATGTGGGTGATGATGAACTCCCTCTGTGAGTTTTTATAATGACTAGTGGTATTTTCCCCATAAGTTTTAAGTTCACTTTAGAAGGGAGGCCACAGTTAGGATATGTTAAGGGTATTGATATTTGTACTTAAGGTTTATTTTGATTTAGTTAATGTTTTGGTTTTTATATTTACCTATTGAGAAGCTAACAAGGTTATATTGGTACTTTATTGCGATGATATTCTTATGGGACATTAAGTTGATGCTTCATTAGTTTATTTTAGATTAGTATTAGTGGTTTCTTCTGATTAGTCAATTTTCCTATTGTTATGCCCTATATCCCATATCTATTATTATAAACTAATGGATATGTTGTTTGTTAGAAGATTGGTGTTATAAGAGGATTGTGGTTGGTGTTTTAGGGTAATTTGTGCATGTTACCACTTTATCTTAGACCAAACCAAAGATACATGCTAAGTTCACAATATTTATTTTGGTGTTCACTCCCTTGCATTTCTGTACTTGTATAGATTCAGAGCCCAAAGCATCCTAATTTTCTTTACCTTAGATTAGAGTCAAAACCTGAGAGATCAAGAGGTACCTACTTGTAGTCTATTAGGTTCCATGGACTTTCCCTATATTATGTCATTATTTCTATTTGGGTGAGAATTAGAGACATTGAAATATTTTTACGGTATTGGACATGTATTAACTCCTCTAATTATTGTATGTGGTGACTCTCGATATTAGGTTGTTTATTAGTTGGATTTTTATATTGTACATTCTATTCTTCTCATTGAATGATAATTTACTAAATCTACCCATTATATTAGTTGGTGGGATACTTTTCTAGGTGGGTTAGGATGGGTTCCATTATGATTGGATTTTAGGTCGTAAAAAGATTGAATTAGAGAACTATGTTCTTAGGGCTTACAGTGTAAAGTAAAAAGTATAGTAGAGTCTTATGGATCAGTGCAAAGACACCCGCTACATATTTGTGAGAGTCTACATAACGTTTAGGAAATTTTCCCCCCATTCTTTAACTCTTATCTTCCATTGATTGTGCATTGGTTATTGAGATATGGTTGTTTTATGAAAGATGGTGAGGAAAAGGTCTATAACTAGAGATGAGGTCTTCTCCTCTACAAATGAGCAGAAAATCTCTAGAGGTAGAGTCAGGGGATGAGCTATAGGACAGGGCCGAGGTATAGCCCTAGGCTATTCACTAGTTATGGGATAAGTCACAGCAATTTTTCCCAAGCCCGAGGTCAATTTTGCCAAGGTACAACTAACCTTAGGGATTACTGCAATATCTTTTATTCAATATACTTTGTTGTGGGTTTTAGGTTTGTTGGGTTACTTGGCAAACGGTGGAGGTACGACTGGCATAACTTAGGCTTTGCAGTTTAAGATGGAAGAAAACCCCAGACCAATATCAGATTCTATTTAGTTAGCCACGATTGCTTTATAAAGATTCTAGGATACTAATACCAACTGTTGGATCCCAAGGTGTTATTGGGACAACATTTTATGATTATGAGCAGTGTCTCTATATGAAATTTAGGAAGGTAGGTCCATATTATTTCCAGGGTAGAAGATAAGATGAGGCATATAAGTTCCTATCTACATGTCATGAGCTACTTGAGAGATTGAGGTTGGAAGACTCGAATGTGGTCCTGATAATATTATTTATGTGGATTAACATAATAGTTGTGGCATTCTTACCTAAGTAATAGGCTAAATGGATCTTCTATATTTTCATGAGAGAATTTTGCATATGCATTTTATGATAGATTTGTTCCTTGGAGTATGACTGGAGAGAATCAATTGAGGTTTGGGAGGTTAGAGAATTGGAGTGACAATAGTTGAGTCTGAGACTCATGTTTTTGCTTTTTCTAATTAGGCCAGATCACCTTTTATAGATCTTTGTGAGAGAGCTTATAGGTATGTATGAGTATTGAATTATACCTTTTTTTGTTGTTGAGTTCAGAGTAGCCCATCATGGGGCATCTTTTCATGAGATAGTTGAGGATTCTAAGGAGGCTAATATTATTAAGAGAGATGATCTTTTATAAGTGAGATAAGAGGTCTCATACTTTTGATTAGTATTTGGGTACTTCCTCGAAAGGAAGAGGTTCCTCTAGATGGGGTTTTTCATTTCATCGTCAGGGAATAATAAAGGCAGCTACACAGAAATTAAAAGCATTTTTGGGTAAGTTTAGGTTTGTCTTCTTAAGAATTAAAGTAAAGAAAAATAGACTAGGGTTTCCATTCAGGTTCTTCTAGTTCAACTCAATATCTCAAGGTACAGAGGTGCTATTATACTTATAGGAATCTAGAGTAGGTGATGAGATTCTGTCCACTGAGAATTTAGGGAGGCCCCCAACCCATTTCGCAGTATCTACCTATAGCACCCATATCTCAGGCTAGGGGTTCTAGCCGGTGTCTCGAAAAAGTACATCTCTTTTAGAAACATAAAATGGACGTAGTCAAATACAAAACCCCAAACTGAGGTTAGGGCGGATCCCACTAGGAATATAGAAAAATATGCCTACTAACACCTTACTTTGTTGTAGTATGTATTTCCAAAAAAAAAAAAAAATTCTAGTTATTTAATTCGATATTAAGATGATGAAGACATTATGATTGTGTTCCCCTTAATTTCTTAACTCTTGTAATTAACCTTACAGTCATTTTCCTAATTTTATACTTTCTTGCATTCTATATCTTTCTTGTTAAGGCCCTAAATAGTTTATGACTTATCGTATAACGACCTTCAAAATATTTTTATATTTTTATGACTTCCTTGCAATTAAAGTATTCTTTTAATCGCCCAAGTCATTTGTGACTTGCTGAGATCATTAGGTTGAGTCCCTGGTAGTTGTCATGGTGTAATTTCCTTATAAGTATGTCCTTTTCAGAGCTAACTTAGTTCATATGATTTTGAATGTCATTTTCATCATTTCCATTGTGTCCGAAATATCATTTACATAATGATTCATATATGAAGCAGTTCCATTCTGAAGTTTGATTTCTCAAAATTAGGGCTGGCAGAGGGCTGAAGCATCGTGATTGCATGGCGGTGGGCCGCGATCGCGAAGAGCTGAGGTGGTCAGAATTGTGATTCAGAGGGCCCTTTCTGTGATGGTGATTAAGGCCTGGCAGCCTATATAAATGTTTTCTTCTTCATTTTTACAATTTTTTCTAGTTTTCTCTCAATTCCAAACACTATAGCAGGTTAATTGAGAAGGATTTTGGTGATTTTAATCCATAAAAGTGTATCCCAATGATTCTATGCTTAATCCTACAGGGTAATTTCTCATTTTTTTCTATTATATAGTTTTCGATTGAATATATACTTCCCAATCTTATATCTTTTAATTCTACCATTATTTTTAGCTCTATATGTCGTACAATGTACGAGCTGTGCTCTACGCATGGGTATAAAAATTTTTAGTTTTTGAGTTTTTTCGGGTTTATAAACTAATTTTTGTTGGGACTTTGACCCTACTATTTATATAGCAATATGGGTCTACTTTATTCGTATTGACACACTGATTATATTTTTTCTAGTCTTGCAAAATTTTGAGCCTTTTATTGACATTTGCGGCATGCTTTTTCTAGATAACACCGCAATCTAGGTAGGCTATGGTCTACTTTCTTCAAATTGGGTATTGGTACAACATATGTAAGATAAAAAAACAAATCGGGGATAGAAAGATTATTTTGTCACCCATGTGTTTTTGGTTAGGTCTATGGCCTATATAGCTAACTTGTAGCCTAACTACATATCTAGGGATGTAATGCCCTGTCTACATGTTGAACACTGACTCTGGACTGTAGTATGGCTTGGGGAGGAGAAAAACCTTTGATGCGTATCATTGTACACAGACTCTGGATCATAATGAGTTAGGGGAGGGGATTAAACTAGTTATTTGAGCTTAGCAGCTATCCCCCGATGTATGCTGGTGGCTTTAGAGCCAATTTAGGTAGGCTGATTATTTGTATTTTACCTGAGTTGTTGTGTGTAATTAGGGTAGGTTTGGGTCCCTCTTTTGGCCATAGATAGCTGGATATGGCATTGTTGGTTTGTTAGTATCTTTACGCAATTACCCCATACCTAGTTGGGTATGGTACTACTATGCTGGGTCATTAGAAGCCTTATTTTATACCCTGTTAGATTTGTCATTGCTATATATTTAGCAGCCTCAGACCAGTTAGTATATTGATTGGTTCTGTGTGGAAAGCATGCTTTAAATGTTTTAAATGATAACTCAATTTTCACAGAGTAATTCCCAGAAATTTATTTATTTCATAAATTATGTTGTACTTTCCATGACTGTACTCATGAGCAGTATGGAGCTATTTTCCTCAAATCATTTGAGACTATTTTCTCACTATCATCATGTTTTCTTGACACTTCCTAGATGCTGAAAATGGATTTTTAAGACATATGGATTTTTTCCTACATGGTTATACATGATTTAACACTAGGATATGATATACGCACTGAGCCTGAGCTTTGGACTTTGTACTTGATGACTACAACACCAGATGCCTTTATACAAGGATTTTGTATAGGAATTGGATCCCTCTATGAAGCCTCCGACCTAGAACGCCATGCCGGGAGTATGTCGCGTGGCTGAGGAAGGGGTATACGGGGTAGTTGGGTAAGTATATGGGGAAGATTTCGTAGGTCTTCTTCTGAAATATTCATGTTCTGGGGAGGGAGAGTACAAATATTTGATTACGTTTGTAGCACCCATTAGCATTGCATCTCTACGCGTTGTCTAGCACCCCTCGGTACTTACGAGGGAAGTTCCTTTGGAGTAATTACGTTCTTATGTGTTGATTTATAGCTAGACCTTATTGATATTCTTTGGCATCATTGATTACTTTCCTCCATATAGTTATATTGTTATTGTTAAATTTTTGTGATCACACTTTTTTATGGTTTCTTTCATTAATTGATACTTACTTACACTAGTCCTGTTTGAGCTCCATGTACGTGTCATATTTGGTCATGATCTATGTGCGGCCTTCGTCTATGTGCTATGCCTTTTTGGTGACTTTCTATTATACATATTAGCTAACACTATACATACTGAAAGTTTATCCACCACTGCACTTGTTAGTCTTCTTATAATTACCCTTTTTTAAGTTATATAATACGTGCCATTGTGTTACTTGCTAGGAAATTCTCTACTTGCCTTGAACTTTCTTTACTTATGCTTACTGATGCCTGGTCGGCCTATGATACCTATTGGGTACCCATTGTTTTGGTACTCATGCACACTTCTAGATTTTTTCTTGATGTAGGTACTAGTATGAGTTTTTCAAGAAGACGTGATCGAGAGCCGTACATAGTATTTTCTGGAGATTCAGTGAGCATTTGGTATCCTTGCTGGCCAGCTTTCCTTTCAGTGTTGGATCTATCCTTGTCAGGTCTTGGATTTTCTTTTTTTGAAGTTGACCCAATAAGAGTTTTATTTTGTATTCATGTATATAGATGTTCTACAACCATGAAACAAGGTTTTGGAAGTTATTAAATGCTTGGTTTTATATTTCCAGGTTCCTTGTATGTTGTTCTTCTTTTTTTTCTCTGCTTTTCCTTCTTTTTCATTTTTGGGTTGTTGTTATAGGCCTACAACTATTCTCTCTAGGAAACGATTAGGCTTGTCTATAGAAGAAAATGTAAACGCCATGAAAAATCAATTATTGAGTCATGAAAGAGTGGTACCAGAGCTCTAGTTTCATAGGTGTCTCTGGATGTAGGAGTAGGAGTCTAGTAGAGACCCGCAGATTGGTACATACACGTCCATAGCCTATCTTCATAGGCTATATGACTCTTCTATAGGCTTGATTCTTGTTGATTCTTTCATTCCAAGTAGTGACTAGTTTCTAGGTTACTTATCTTAGTTATATTTCCCTATAGATGGTACGTACAAAGTTAACACTAGGAGGTGACGATACATCCTCGTCCCTTCAGAGAGCTCCAGATAGGGATGGGAGTAGAGCCAGAGCTCTCGGGTGGGCCAAACCAGAGTTGAGAAGGATGAGCCTACAACAACAGGTCTACCTCCAATGCAGACCCAGCCGCCTTCGGATGCACACTAAGAGATATATGGTAACGGTTGATTGCTATGGTTGGTAGAGCCATGGTTGACGAGGGTTAATCTTCAGCCCAGGGAACTACATAAGGTGCACCACAACTATAGATCCTCCCACACCGCCTATCTTAGAGACACTGCTAGCTTAACTTCTGAGCTAGTCTTAATATGTAGTTCTTGTTATGACTTCCAATTGGATTGAAAGATGCATTACCATTTCATGCATATGGGGATTCCGATATTTTCTGGTGACTCTAAACAGGATCCATATCAGTTTATTGCAGAGTGCAAGGAGAGGCTGCAAATTTTGGGCTTGAAAGAGACACATGGAGATGATTTTTTTGGGTATTAGATAGAGGGACAGCAAAGGACTGGTGGAGTTCATAGGGTCACACTAAGGATATAGGATCAATTTATGGATGAATTCATGGATCAGTATGTTCCCCAGATCTTTTGTGAGGATATGAGGGCTTAGATTGTTAATTTGTAGTAAGGATCGATGACAGTTATAGAGTGTAAGGATTGATTCACAAAGTATTCGAGGCATCGGCCTTCTATTATGCTCACAGATGTTTAGGTTCACCACTTTGCACTAGGATTGAGGCCAGATTTACTCGCATAGGTAGAGTTATTACTGGTTAAGGGTAGCCCATTATTAGTGGTGGTTGATTACACCATTAATATGGAGAGGCATCTTTTCTTGGCCCAAGGGGCAGCGATAAGACGCTGTCATGACCAAAACTTTAGGTTATGATGGCATCGATAACCCTTTGGTAGAAAATCCTAACCCTACTTCTCGAATCTACGTGCAATGGGCTATAAACACTCAAATCATCCAGTAAAGCAGAAAAACATAAGCAGAAACATAAAAAAATAGAGGCAGAGGAAATACACACATAACCCAAATCCCAAAACCTGGTGTCGATGGCATATGGAACTACTATACGGAGTATCCAAAAGACAGAAATACAGAGCAACTCCTATATAAGTAATAAAACACAAGGCCTTCGATGGATAGAATAAAGCAGGATGATATCAAGGAAACCACGATCATCTCGGACGGCAAAGCTCACTGCAATCTTCGCAACCAGCTGTATATAACTCTGCTTGATCATGGCATCTTTGATAACTCCTTTGGATATATGCACCATTAAAAAGATACATAAGTGTATCATGAATACCATACATGGTACCCAGATGACATCATAGACCGATTGGCTAAAATATAATGCAAGTAATAAAGGCAAGGAAGTAAAATAGGTCAATGATAGTAGGAAAACAGTAAAACTACTATATATGCAAAAAGATAGGATACCGAAAGTGTAAGTAGATATCTACAAGGATTAAAACACAGTGAACACGATCAAGAGTGATGAGTACCTAAAAAATGAAATTAAAGTAAGGAAATGTACCTGTGCTCAAGCTAAGCCAAGACCAACTAACCATAAGGATATACATCTATACACTACGAAAAAAGGATAGAATGGTAGGATATAGTTAAGTAAGGAATAGAAAGTAAACACAAAAAACCTACTTGGCATCCCATACCACCGCTAAGTACAAATCGGATAACAAAACCCACTATGACTTCCCCCTTAAGCCCAATGAGAACAAACAACATAAAGGTAATATACTAGGCCAAAGGAAAGTAAAATAGAGTAGTGTCATGTAGTGCTAACACTATCCTCTCAATAAGTTCCAATCTCGGTGCTCTGCCCAAATAGTGCCAAACTCAAGGTCCATACCATCGAGGACCACGCCTCTAATCAAATATAGGGTTTGTGCCACATCAGTGCCAAACTTAGGGTCCGCGCCTCAGAGAACCTCGCCTATAATCAAATTTAAGGTCTATGCCCCATCATTGCCAAACTTAGGGTCCGCGCCCGGAGGACCTCACCCCTAATCAAATTTAGGGTTTGAGTCCGATTAGTTCCAAACTCAGGTTCCATACCTTGGAAGACTGCGCCTCTAATCAAACGTAGGATTTGTGCACCATTAGTGCCAAACTCAGGGTCTGCTCGCCAGAGGATAGTGACTATAATTAAAATGTAGGGTCTGTGCCCCATCAGTGCCCAACTAATCCCAAATAATAATATACAAGTTCCTTAACACAACATAAAAACAACGATGCTGATAATAATGAAGACAAAAAGTAATTGGAGTCTTAGATCGACCAAACGCCACCATCTAAGAGATCATCTCACCACACTCGTTGTATAGCAACTAGAATAGAACCCAAGGTTTATGGCCCCTACACGGTAAGTGTCACGACTCGATTTCTCAGAATCATGATGGCACCTACTATCCACCCAGTAGGAGAACCAAACCTTGTAGTCCATAGCTGAATTGGAGGACTACTACAGTATATGCGGAAAACAATAAGATGTAATACAAGTTCCCAAAATCCGATGTCAATGTCATAAGAACCGCTAATATACAGACGACAAAAGTGAC
>JBDJHY010253569.1:0-10622 GCA_039654485.1 Withania somnifera
AGGCTAAAAAAGTAAGAAAAAGATATATCTACCTTGATGAGGTCGCTCAGAGACATTTCCTTATTAGGAGCCAGCTGGGTAACTCTTGGCCTCTTTGATCGTGGCTTAGGAGTGGGTGGACTTTCCTCCAGATTAACCCTGGTTGGCTTATCGAGTTTAATAACCTTGTTTAATTGAACCAAGGAAGGGAGAGCGATCTCCCTAGTTAGCCCGGACTCCCTAGACGGTCCAGCGGAAGAGCTGGAGGGCCTCTTTTGTGAAAAAAGATTCACACGTACCGCAAAAACAAAGGAAAAACTTTAGATAGAATAGTAAGAGAAAGGAAATTAACTCCAGAGGTACGGGTTTCTATCTACTTGGGGTCCCCTCAATGGCATCCTCGTAAGGCACCACCTCACTGACCTCGACATCGCGATTAAAAGCACTGATCTTGGCCAAGTAAAGGCCCACATCGGTGAATTGAAAGCAGTGAAGGGAAAACCCATCGATGAGGTCAACGTACAAGTGATCAACCCTCCTCGTGGCAGAACTCTTAATCCTTCCCCAGTTCCAGGTCAGGGGGAAGTAAAAATATACTCTAAAAAAGAAAAATCTACCCTTCCAACTAGTAATTTTGGAAGGGTGGAGTATCCTAAAGTTACGAAGGGGGATAAAGAAATACCACCCTTTGGAAGGACTGGACCTTTTAACAGTAAAAAAATGCCTAAATAAACTTGTATTGGGCTCTACCCCAACCTTAGAACAGGCCAGGGTAAAGCCCACAATTGTTCACATGGCGTTATGTGTCAATTAGGCATGGTTTAAATTAAAATATCCGTAAATACTAGTTAATAGGAGAAAAAGGGAGAATCACAACCCTGAAGCAATGTACTCGTGGTACATAGAGCAAAAGCCTGTAATGGGACAACAAGCCCTGTCTCCAGGATGAGGCACTATAAACTCAAAATTAGAGGGGAAATGGTGCCCTCTGAGAGAAGGTACTACGAAATCTAAGGTGAGACTACTTGCTACCTGTGAAGCCATAGAACGCCGACCTTTAAAGGCTAGGAATAATGGGGTCAGAGTTTCAAGGCTAGGTGTACCGCTGCATACACGATACACCTCTGCCTCATAGGTCCTAGAAGGAGAAGAAGAAGAAGAAGGTGAAGAGGATGGCATACTTACTAATGAAAGGAGAATGAGAAAAAGCAGGGTGAAAGAAAGGTCTAAAAGATAGCAAAATACGAGAAAGCAGTAAAAGAGCAAAGACTAAAGAAGTATATGAAGATATGGGTCCCAAGAATCTTATTTAATTAAATGGAAACTGAAAGGATGAGAGCAGTAAAAAGTCGCCTATTCCCTAGCCAAAAGTACAAAAGACGAAACTTCCCCAAACGGGGATTATGACACGTGTAATCAAAATACAAAAAAGCATGACACGTGGAAATAAGGAGCGGGAAAAATTATAAAAATCCCGCCCATACACTCTTTCAAAACAAAGAGGGAAATTCCAAGTATCACTGACCCCAGGTTATTTCAGATCGGTATAACCTAAAAAGGGACAACACAAAAACAAAGAGTAATCCACCTTGGACAGATAACTGAGTTGAACCAGCAAAGAAGCCTAGTGACCTACTATATAGTTTGCTTCCTTGCTGGGGAAAAATGGCCACCTCGCGTTATACGCCATCGTATAAGTCACTTTTTCCACAGAATAGCTGGTAAACGGATAAAAGTAAACCAACTAGGGGAAAGTTACCCCAGTTTTGCATAAGGGACCTCATCAAGCTGGCCAAAGCAAATTAGTAATAGGCCCATGCCTCAAATAATACGACTTCGATCAAATCACCTTGGCCATAAACGTCGATACCGAAGCTAGTGATAAAAATAATTTACCTCAGCAAAAGCTATCCCAGCCCACCTATGATTGGCACATGGGACCACGCCAGGCTATACGAGGTAAATCATTTAAAAATCAATTCACTTCGGCTGTATATATCACCTCAGGGTAAAACCCTGGATACACACAAGTCATCATTACTATTTCAGTTAAATGACGTAAGCACACACTTTGACTCTCGGAGGAGGGACTACCATAGAATAACAGTAGTAGACTAGGAATCATTAAAGGTCATTAATTGTGTCAATATTACAATTACTTTATTTAGATAATTACCTTAATTGGATAAGTACTATTAGTAGCTGAAGAATCATGGTACGATTAGAATACCATAATTAAGCAGTAGAGTTATGGTAGGAGATCACTCCAGTATCCTAATATATACCAATTAAGGTTGCCAGAAATGCCTATAAAAGCCCAGAGGGATCAAAGGCAAAGGTTCACTCAATTAACCATCCTCAAATACTATTGGAATTCCTTCCCAAATTAATACTAACTTAAGCATCAAAGAATTACCCTGGTGACCACCCTGAGAGTTTGTTTTGCAGGTACCTTGTTCAAACATTGCTATTGCTCGTGATTTAGGTGTTGATTCATAGTGAGGCAACTGTCGGTCTCTTTTAAACTTCATCAATTTGCGCCATCTGTGGCAACCAAAATTAGTTTACAAATCAAACTTCTTCTTAAAATAAGAACACAAAAAGGAATCATGGTTAACACACGCAGCAAAAGTGTATCAAGAGCTGACCGAGGTACTATAGTCTCGACACAAGGCGGCTCTAATCGAGGTGGTAAAGGCCGAGACCCTCCCACTTAAAGGAATGCCCAAAATCAACCGAGGACAGACGTCTGTCTTACCGCCACGGAGAAATTTATCCAGGAACACCTGGCATTGTTCCAACAGTGATTACCCTAAAACAGATAACTTCTCTAGTGACGAACACCCCCGTCATAAAAGAAGGAAGCAGTGGTGCCAAAAGAGCAACCTGAGGAGAATAACCCAAACCGAACTCAGGGCCCACCCCGAGTACAAATCATAGAGTGAAGTAGCAGTGGGACTCCACAACGGAGTTTCATAATAAACAAACTAGACAAGATACTGGGTATCGATGAGATAGGGGATGTAATTACCCTTTTCTCTGAAAAAATAATGAACACACCTCTCCCCAAGGGGTTCAGGTCCTAGGGGATCAAACCATATGATGGAAGTAATGACCCAAGCGACTTCCTATCTAAATTTCAATTCCATCTGGTGAACCAAAAGTGCAACAAGGAGCACATGTGTATGGTGTTCTCTGAGCTCCGAGTAGAAAAGGCAAGAATATAGTTCGACGACTTGCCTAGGAACAACATCACCTCATTTTGCTAGTTAGCCGAGCTCTTTTATGCCCGTTTCTACCAAAAATAAAAAATAGTAAAAAACTCGGCAGACCTGTTGGACGTGAAACAAAGGGGAAATGAGACCATATGTGCATATCTAGAGTGCTTCACTGAAGAAAGCTTGCACATCAAACACAAGACAGACCGGATGGTCATCTCGGCTTTCTTAAACTAACTCCAGCCCAAACATTTGTATACTGAGCTAAGATGAAGCCCACCCCAGATAAAGAAAGAGCTATATAGGGTAGTGAGAAGCTACGCCACTGTCGATGAGGAAAACAAGAAAAAGAAATAAGGAAATAGGCCAAAAAATTAATCGATCGATGGGAGAATATCGGCAAAGAGCATCATTGATAGGTTAAGTAAGGGGAGAAGTGAGCCTAAGTTCCTTGAAGGATTACTGACTCCGCTTACCCAAACAAGGTTGAAGATCCTAGCACTTCACTACGACTTGCTAAAGATGGCACAAACGCTACAAACACCCTCTACATAAGCGATCCCAGAGTTTTTGGTATCACTTTCATAATGACCACTGTCATGACACCGAAGGATGCAAGGATATCATGAAGGAGATCGATGAGTTCATCAAGCGAGGTATATTGTCGCGATATACAATGATGGTGGGGCTCTTCAGAGGTCATGGATGAGGAGGCCGTGGAAACAACCAACAGGGGGGCCAAAGATACAATTTTGGCAAGCGAGGACGGGCCCAGTACAAATAATGGGACACACTCTAGAATCAGTACCCCCAGTACCTCGCCCAAGAATACCAGGGTCAGGGTGGTTACGCAAACCCCAACCACATTCCAGTGGGGTCTAACCAGTAGCATGGGAATGCTGCACACACCCCAACACCAACCCCGCAGACCAAAACATCAACATTACTGGGGTGATTCATGCGATATTTTGGAGGACCCTCAGAAGGGGTATCACAAGTGGCCCTAAAGGCTGAGGCAAGGAGAATACGCACCGAAGAACCCCAAGGTAAGAGGTTCAAATCAAGGAAAGTCATCACTTCCTCTGAAAATGACATCATTCTAGGAACAATGCCCCATTTCGACCTCCTAGTAATCAAGATAATCATGGCTAATAAGGAGGTACATATGGTGTATGCGGATAACGGGGCAGAAGTAAGCATCATCTTCTTGGCATTCTTTGAACAACTCGGGATCGACCGAGGTAATCTCTGACAAAGCAGTCAACCCTTCCAGATATTCACGCAGTCATTCCTGACGGGACCATTTGGTTGCCAATTATAGTGGGAACTTACCACTCTCTAAAAATAATGATGGTGGAGTTTTACGTGGTAAACGCCCCATCTCCCTACAACGTGATTCTGGGGTGAGATTGGTTGACCCCGATCAAGTCTATCTGCTCGTCATATCACTTCATGATAAAGTTTCCCACCGATATAGGATAGCTTCCATCTGTGGTGACCAACAGATTTCAAGAGAGTGCATGAGAATTGCACTAAAGAGAAAGGCGCCTGAAGTAAATAAATAGAAAATACCAGACGGTTCATCCCATCCTCGAGAAAAGCCTCACATCATCACGTCAGGGAAAGTGGATGAAGAAGTGATAGATGTCTCCCTAGACCCTAAATTCCCTAAAAGGAAAGTAAATATAGGCTCTTCTCGGAACTCAACCCTCCATCAAGGGATAATCTAATTGCGACAAGAGTTTAAAGACGTCTTTGCTTGGTCTCCCCGGGATATGACCGGAGTATCGCCCGAGGTAATGGTCCATAGGCCAAACATGGACCCCAGAGTCAAGTCGGTGCAACAAAATAAGAGAAAGTTTGCCCCTGAAAGAAATCAGGTTATCCACACTAAGGTGGAACAACTGCTAGAGGCAAATATCCTCTTCGAAGTGAAATACCCAACCTAGATAGCCAACCCAGTCATGGTAAACAAGGCATGGGGTGGATGAAAAATGTGCATCGACTATACCAACTTGAACAAATATTGTCCAAAAGATTGCTACCCCTTGCCAGCAATTGATCAAAAGGTGGAAGCTGTGTCAGGATATGAAACTCATAAGTTTCCTTGAATTATATAAAGGCTATCTCCAATTACTAATGGACGACATGGATACCACCAAAACATCCTTCATCACAAACTGGGGGACTTTTACTTAAAAAAAGATGCCTTTTGGGTTGAAAAATGCAGGGGTTACTTACCAAAGGTTAGTAGATAAAATGTTCACAAAGAAGGCCGGTAAAATAGTAGAAGTCTATGTAGACGACATCATCGTTAAAAGCAAGAACCTGAACTCAGACTTAAAAGATTTGGAAGAAGTGCTACAGTTTCTAAGGGATACTAGGCTAAAATTAAACTCAGAGAAATGTAATTTTGGGGTTAGCTCAGGGAAATTCCTAGGGTACATGGTATCCAAGAATGGATTAATTGTAAATCCCTCAAAAATCAAAGCGGTAGCGGAGATGAGATCTTTAAAGTGCCTAAAAGACGTACATAAGCTAACAGGATGCCTGGCCTTACTAAGCAGGTTTTTATCCAAGTCAGCTGAGAAAAAACTGTCTTTCTTCCGTGTTCTAAAAAATGCCAAAAACTTTTGATGGACAGAAGAATGCCAAATAGCCTTGATGACCTCAAGCAACATCTGACAAAGTTGCTCGCACTAATAATACCTAAGACAGGAGAAATATTATACCTCTACCTATCTGTTGTAGAGGAGGTAGTCAGTTCCGTCCTCGTCAGGGAAGAAGAAGTAACTCAGAAGCCAGTTTACTTCATCAGTCGAGCTCTACACAGAGCTGAGGTCAGGTACTTACCCACAAAAAAGATGGTGCTAGCACTCATAACAGCAGCTCGACGACTATGTCCATACTTCCAAGCACACCTAATTTGTGTTTCAATTGATGTACCATAAAAGAAATATTACTAAACCACAAAACTTCAGGGCTGCTGATGAAGTGGGCAGTCGAACCGGGAGACACAAAATTGACTTCAGACCCCGTAAAGCCATAAAAGGAAAAGCTCTTGCTGACTTCTTGATAGAGATGCACTCTACCTCAAAGGCACCCATACCCACCATAAAAGATGTTGAAGTGGATGAACCCAAAGTACCCTCAGACATATTTACCATACATGTTGATGAGGCCTCCAGTGAAAACGGTAGTGGGGCCTGAGTCCTTATAATAAGACTAAAGGAATTCAGACGGCATATGCATTGCATTTTACTTTTAAAATGTCAAACAATACAGAAGAATATAAGGCACTGATATTGAGCCTCTGCCTAGCACTGCAGATGAAGATCAAATCAATCTCAGTCTTCAGCAATTCTTAAATCATGGTTAAACAAGTAAAGAGCACCTTTGAAACAAAAGAATGCTAACTGAAGAAGTACTTGCAGGTAGTAAAGGGTCTACTAGAAAAGTTCATGTACTTTCAGATCACCAGAATGCCACGAGAAAAGAACACGAAGGTAGATGCACTCAATAAGCTAGCCTTCTCCAAGGAAGTAAAGAAAACCAAAGGAGTATTAATTAAAGATATCCATCACCCAAGCACCGCCGAGGTCAGTATTTCGGTAGTGGATGAGGTGAATAATAATTAGATGACCCCCATCATAAAATACCTTACCACATGTAAGGTGCCTTCTAATCCTAGTGAAGCCAAGAGACTCCGGCTTAAGGCTCCTAGGTATGTGCTCGACAACGGAGTTCTTTATAAAGGATCCTTCCTACAACCCCTCTTAAGATGTGTGGGCCTAACTAAGCCCATTACATCATACACGAGGTCTATGAGGGGTCGTGTGCTAGCCACCAAGGAGTAAGAGGATTGGTAAAAAAGATCTTAAGGAGTGGCTACTATTGGCCTACCTTGGTCGAAGAAGCACAAAGCTTTGTTCAAAAATGCCACAAGTGCCAGTACTATGCGCCAATAACACGACGACCCCAGATGGAGTTGATCTCAATACAAAGCGCCTGTACATTCACACAATGGGGGATTGACATTGTAGGGGCTTTTCCTGAGACCCCAGGTGAAATTTCTAGTAGTATCCATTTACTACTTCACCAAATGGGTGGAGCAGAACCTCTAGCAACAATCATAGGAAAAAAAATCCTAAACTTCGTGTGGAGGAATATTGTGTGCCGATTTGGTATACCCAAGAAAATCATCTTAGATAATGGGAAGTAATTCCAAGATGAACCATTCAAGTCATGGAGTGAGGAGATGAAAATCATTCAATAATTCACCTCGGTGGCCTATCCTCAAGCGAATAGGTAGGTCTAAGTCACCATTAAAACACAGCTACAAGGCCTAAAAACAAGGCTGGATAAAGCCAAAGGGGATTGGGTAGAAAACTTATCAACTTCCTATGGGCATATAGAACAACCCCAAGAACACCCATTGGGGAAACCCCTTTCAGCCTTACCTACGAAATAGAAGAAGTGACCTGAAATGAGATAGGGGTACTAAGTTCGAGGTCACTACACTACTTTGAACAAAGTAAAGATGAAGAACTGAGGTCAAGCGTCCACCTCCTGGAGGAAAGAATAGAGATGGAAGCTATTTCAGAGGCTAGGTACAAACAAGCCACGACTATATACTACAATGATAGGGTAAAAATTACCCAATTCAGCCCAAGGCAGTTGTCTTGAGCGAAATGAGGCCAACCGAGCTGAGAAGATGGGAAAAAGTTAGAGGCTAACTGGGAAGGCCCTTACGTAGTGGTCAAAGCCTCCAAAGCAGGGAATTACTATTATTATTAAATAAACCTCATCAAAATAAGAGCTCGATTTAATAGTGCCACAATCATTATTAAATTGACCTCATTAAAAACCAGATCTCGGTTCAGTAGAACACTGCAAATTACAAGAAAATTAATCTCACATCGGTTGATTAGATTCACCCCACTCAAAAGAGAAATAATTCCTTTGTAAAATTAAAAATTACTAAATTTAGGTATCCTAACATCTATATCGAGTTACTCTACCTCACCCCTACCCCTTTGTGTAGGAGCAACGACTAAAATTGGTAATGCTGAGGAAGTAACCACTGAGGAAGGCCTTACTTGGCTTTTACTGGCCTGCACATCGGCCCTAAAGTACTGAGGTTTCTTCTTCGCATCCTCTTACATGGCTAGAACATTGTCCAGAATGACCTTTTTCTATTTGAAAGTGGAAAATACCTCTCCATACTCGTTGGTAATACTGGATAGAATGGCAGTCAGCTCAGCGACCCACTCTTCGTCGAAGGTAACCAATCCTCCTTCCCAAAACACTACCTTCTCATCTTCCCTCAACTGATCCCGAAATCGATTCACCTCAGCCTCGCGATGTTTGAAGTCGATCTCCCACTGAGTTGCCTTAGCCTTCCAGTAGACAACACTCTTCTCAGTACTACCACTTGTTTAATCATATCGTCTAGCTGGGCCTCAAGCTTCCTGGAGAGCACTTTATTATCCCTGGAAAGCTCTTCTTTCTCCCTCTTCAACCTCTTCCCCACATCAATGGAGGCTCTTAGCATTTTGGCTAAGCCTTGAAACTCGACATTCTGAATAGCCGAATCCTAAAATATCTAATGAACTCACCTTATTTGCTGAGCTCCTTATTCTTTTCATAGGAGGAGACTCCTAAGGAAGAAATTCTCCCTTTCCACTTGTTCAAGCGTATAAGGGATAAGTTGTCGAAAGATAAAAATAGAATAATAAGAGGATTAGAATATCAATGAGATAAAGAAACTCATATCGATTGATTACTTCACCCCACTCACAGGAGGTTGGCTCAACTTAGGTCAGAAAAAGTGCTGAAAAATAAAATCCATCTTACATTGGTTGATTATGTTCACCTCTCGTAAGAGATCGGTTCGACCGAAGTGCCGAACTAGATAGTACTTACTCATTGACTTAGTTATATGCACATCAAAATTAGGAATTTCTTAAGTCACATTAAATACAAGAAAAGAATCTTATTCAACATATGGTAAAATAACCATAAAAGTAAAAATTTACAAGAAAAATAATTCTTATGTAAAATTAACCACTAAGAAAGGCCTCTCCAATCTTGTACTAGCCTGCACGTCGCCCCTAAAGTACTGATGCCACTTCTTCATATCTTTGTACATGGCTAGAACATTGCCCAGAATGGCCTTATTCTGCTTGAAAGTAGAAGATGCCTCTCCATACTCGCTGGCAATACTGGATAGAATGAAAGTTAGCTCAGTAACCCTCTCCTCCACTTCATTGAAGGTAAGTAATCCTCCTTTCCAAAACACTACCTTCTCATATTCCCTCAACTGATCCTGAAGTAGATCCACCTTGGCCTCGCGGTGTTTGAAGTCCATCTCCTACCATGTTTCCTTAGCCTTCTAGTTGGTAACACTCATCTCAGTACTGCCAACCAGTTTAAGAATATCGCCTCGCTAGGCCTCAAGCTTCCTTGAGAGCTCTTTATTATCCCTTGAAAGCTCTTCCTTCTCTCTCTTTAGCCTCTTTCCCTTATCACTGGAGGCTCTCATCATTTTGTCCAAGCCCTAAAACTCGATATTTCAAGATAGCCGGGTCCTGAAATATCTAATGAAATCACCTTGTTTGTTAAGCTCCTTATTATTTTCATGGAGGAGACTCCTAAGGAAGAAATTCTCCCTTTCCACTTGTTCAAGTGTATAAGGGTTAAGTTGCTGAAAGATAAAAATAGAGTAATAAGAAGATGGGAACAACATCGAGATAAAGAAACTCATTTTATTAATAAAAAGGGCCTGAGGCCGTTCACAAGTTGTCTCTTTATGTTTTGATTGATGACTAAACTAGTAAGATAAATATTTAATGTTAACGAAGTGCTTACATATAGAAAAATGAGTTCAAGAAAGGTATCCTAATCGAGAAACCATTTTAGATCTTCAAGGACTTATAGAAGGCATTCTGATGACTCTACTTGGTGTATTTGTTAACCAAAGGACAAGTGTTGGTCGACCAATAGGCTATATTAGTCAACCAATAGACTAAACAACTTTAGCACTAAACACTCCCTTTAGTCGACCAAACCAAGGAGTTAGTCGACCAAAAGTAAAAGTTTGTCGACCAATGGTGAGGTAGTGTACTT
Source organism: Withania somnifera (assembly GCA_039654485.1). Classification (NCBI taxonomy): domain Eukaryota; kingdom Viridiplantae; phylum Streptophyta; class Magnoliopsida; order Solanales; family Solanaceae; genus Withania; species Withania somnifera. The sequence continues at coordinate 10,326 of JBDJHY010253569.1, forward strand.
ACTGGTTAATTTTTTAGTGGAACAAAATGAAGTGTTGGTCGACCAATCGAAGAAGAAATTCAGTACATAAAATCCTCCAATGGCTAGTTTTGAACACAAATTTTGGATATCAATTGGAAGACTCAATTAAATGAAATGGTGAATTATTAGTCTAGTAAAAGCTTGTGTTGGTCGAGTAGACAAATCATAGTGAGATTTTGGAAATCGACTAGTTGACCAAGGCTAAGGCTCAGTCGACCAAAATGGACCCTTGGGCGACCAAGGCTAAAAGTTGGTCAACCAAACTTGGTGTCAGAA
>JBDJHY010253580.1:0-10622 GCA_039654485.1 Withania somnifera
TGGGGCTCACAATGAGCTTTAATCCTATCTTCTTAGGTTGTAAGATGTTTTCACTATTTTTCTTTATCCTTTACTAAGTATTAAATAACTCAAACTTACTCTTTTTATAATAATGATTGACTATGAATAAATACTCAATCTCTCAATCCAAAGCCTATGAAAGAACCTAGTTACACACTGCTAAGTCAGTTAGGATCACAACAAACACACACAAAACGAAGTTCGTTAGGAGCTCAATACAAACACGACATGCTAAGTCTGTTATAAGCACAGCAAAACAGATCTTGCTAATTCAATTAACTTAGCTCGGTCCTAAAAAAACACAGAGCGTGTTAGGAGCCCAATAATTAGGACATTTTGATGCTATGACTCCCTCGAGTTTTTCTCTCCTTTATTTTTTGTTTACGCTAGTATACACAAAGTGATACAATGCTTATCAAAAGTAAAGCAAAGGAAAAATAGTTTGAGGACCTCTAAAGAATATATCTTCTCTGAAAGACTAGTCCCTTAGATATATGTGGGAACTAGTTGTTACAACCCAAAGGTATTGATCCTTGAAAATAGTTAAGATGATGATCTCTTTCCAAGAATAAGGGAGCATCATATTAATGAATCTTGGTTGTTTGATCGATTGGTAGAATCAACAGAGATTTAAGTCCAACTGTTTAAACCTTTAGAAAAGTACAGTCTTCAAGAAAATAGTCATCTTGGAAACTTGAATAATAAATGATCATCAGAGTTCAAGATATATCTCTCTTCAAGTCATTCGAATCATTAATAGTTAACAGCTTCCAACATTTCTCAAGTTCCAATATGTTCCAGTAATAATTGTGATACCTTTTGGTTTAATTAAGGACTTCTCAAGACAACTTTTTTTATGAGTTTCTTACAATATTATTTTTATACATCAAAATTAGAGCACTAGCACATCCAACATCTTGGACCCATGCTAGAAGAGCCTCTCCATACTTTCCTAGGGTATTGAAGTAACATAAATACATGGAGCTGAACAATCAACAATGCCACTTGGTCAAATCACTTGAGCAAGTCCACCAGAGTATCTTTTATAACCTATGCAGGTAGTATAGTTGAAGAATAATCCTGGGGTTATATACTTCTCCCAGAACACATACATATACATTAAGGCTTATATTTACTTGTAACTGATTCTTATAACTTTCTTTTACTTGGATAATTTTTATTAATAATGAAAACCTATGATATTTAAGGTGATTCTTGTTCATGGGTTTAATAAGAAGCATTACTTGAGTTTACTAAAACATGTAATATATTGTGTAAAGTCATACTTTTTATGGAAATCATGCCTTAAATCTTGAAATCATAATACAATTTCTGTAATTCAGGTAATTCGGCCCTAGCCTTGAACAATTCAATAACTAACTTGAAAGTGGTTATGGACGTGGGGATGAATAGGATCCACCACTAAATAATTTGTGTACGTATAAGGGATTTATCCTTCAAGAATCTTGCAAGAACCTGAAGAATTTAAGAAGAAATCCTAGCTTGAGAGAAAGTTGAACGTTTGAAATTTATTTTGAGTTGAGGGAATTGTAAAAATAAAATATTTTCCAAGTGTTGGGTATTTATATTAACTCTTAGTATTTTTCAAAATAACGTAGTATTGGTGTTTAATGAATTGAAAGCTACCAAAAATTCCTTGAAAATTCGAATTAAAAAAATGAACTAAACTTTCTACGGATGGGATCATGATTGGTGATCCTACACTATGGACAATGAAACATCCCATGATTTTGACCTAGAATTTTATTGGGATATGGATTGGATTTCATGAGTGACTTTATAGTCTATGATCCTATTTCACGGACTGTAAAAAGAGTCATGATCTTGGAGGATTTAAAATTCACTAATTTTAGATGGCATTTACATATTACGGACTTTAGTACTAATCTGACAAACTTTAGTACTAAGCTCGCCAAATTTTGTAAATATCTGCTTCTTCACAAACTTTAGTACTAATCTTGCATCGTTTGCAGGGAGTGCAATTTCTTCCACCCACTTCAACACATAATCCACTGCTACGAGAATGTACTTATTTCCATAAGATGGGGGAAAGGGCCCCATGAAATCAATACCCCATATATCAAATATTTTAATTTCAAAAATATTTTTCAAAGGCATCTCGTGAGGTCTCTATATTGATCCTATCCTCTGATATTGGTCACATTTCTTCACAAAAGAAATAGCATCATTACATAACGAAGGCCAAAAAAATCTAGACTGAAGTACCTTGTGTGCAGTGCGCTCTCCTCCATGAATTCCCACATAATGCGAAGAATGGCATTTATCCCGAATATCATTCATCTCACACTCTGGCACATACTTTCTGATAAGATGATCTGGTCCTTGCTTATGCAAGAACGATGTATCCCATAAATCGAATCTACAGTCATAACTCAGTCGCCTTCTCTACTGGCTAGTGGCTTCATACCAAAAAACCTTACTCACCAATACATTTACCATATATGCGAACCAAGGCTACTTATGAATTTGTATTTTCATTACTTTTTCATCTGGAAATGCTTCTTCTCTAATCTTTCTTTACTCCTCAATGTGTGAATGATCCTCCAATCTGGGCAGACAATCACCCACCTAATTTTCATAACCCTTACGGTCACGAATCTCAAGATCAAACTCCTGAAGCAATAAGATCCACTAAATCAACCACGACTTTGAATATTTCTTATCAAAAAAATACTGAATTACAGCATGATCTATATACACTATCACTTTACTTCCTACTAGGTAGGCCATAAATTTGTCAAATGCATAGACCAATGCCAACATCTCCTTCTCAGTGACCGTATAATTGACTTGATCTACATCAAGAACCTTACTAGAATAATAAATTGAGCTTAAGATCTTTCCCTTTCTCTATCCTAGTACTACTCCCGCATCATTATTGTTTAATCACGCATTAATTCAAAAGGTAGCTCTTAGTATGGAGCAATGAGTATAGAAGCTTCAGTCAGTGTCTTCTTCAGTTGTTCAAAATCTTTCAAGAACTTAGTTGAGAGTTCAAATTTAACCTTTTTTTACAAAATCTACACAGTGTCCTAGAAATATTTGAGAAGTCACAAATAAACCTTCGACAGAACCCTGTGTGCCCTAGAAAACTCTGCACCCCTTTCACTGTGACAAGGTGTGGTAACTCAACAATCATGTTAGTTTTAGCTTTGTTAACTTCCAAACCAACATTGGACACCTTATGACCAAGGAAAATGCCTTCCTTAATCAGGAAGTGACATTTCTCCTAATTAAGTACCAAGTGAGATTCTTCGCATCTTGCTAGTACCCTATCTAGATTCTACAAAAAAAAACTTCAAAAGAATAACCATAAACCGAGAAGTCATCCATAAAAACTTCAACAAATTTATCCACCATATCACTAAAAATATCCATCATGCACTGTTGAAATGTAGCAGAAGAATTACACCACCCAAAGGGTATGCACCTGAAAGCATAAGTACTAAATGGGAATGTGAAGGTAGTCTTCTCCTAATCTTCAGGAGTTATGGAAATCTGATTGTAACCCAAATATCCATCCAAAATATAAAAATAATCTTGAATAGCAAGTTTTTCTAGCATTTGATCCATGAATGAAATGGGTTAATGATCCTTGCGAGTTAGTTCATTATGTTTATGATAGTCCATACAGATTCTACACTCAATGATTATGCGAGTAAAAACCAGATCATTTTTATCATTAATCACCACAGCCATACCTCCCTTTGGAGGACGCATTGCATAGGACTGACCTATTTTCTATCGAATATAGGAAACATAACTCCTTAATCTATCTATTTTATTTCTTCTTCTGCACCACCTTTTTTATTGGTGGATTCATTCTCCTCTATTGTTGTACTCTCGGTTTATAGTTATCTTCCATTAAAATTGTATGCACACAGAATGTAGGACTGATTCCCTGAATATCAGATATTCTCCATCTAATAGCCTGCTTATTTTTCTTTACCACTGCTAGAACCTTAGTAACATGCACCTCGGATAATTTGGCAGCTAGTATAACTAGCAAAGTCTAACCTTTGCCCAAGAAAGCATATTTCAGATGGCTAGGCAAGGATTTTAACTCCAGCCTTGGAACTTCTTCAGCAGATTTCTTTGGAGGATGCCCAAGAGGCCTATTCAATAACACATAATCTTTTCTCTGTGCATAGACACTAGAAAGATCTAATATTTGGATCATCTTATAAGCTTCAGCATCTCCCAGAGTTTTTTTACCCATAATTTCTCTTGCTAGCGGATCACTAGTAATAGGAAAAGGCACTTCATCATCTACATAAAACACTGTAATTGTTGTCAATTCCTGATATATTGCTGGTAACTTCAAGGATTTCTAACATCAAATGCTTTAATATTATCATGAGCCCTCACAGTTAGTCTCCCAACAACCACATCAATCAAACCACGACTAGTGGCTAAAAATAGATGCCTCAAAAGAAACGGGACTTTGGATCTAGTTTGTAATGTAGAATAATGAAGTCCACTAGAAATATCAATGATCCCACCTATACCAACACATATTCCACTATATAAAGAGGTCTAACTAAAGAGCAATCAGCCAACTACAAAATGATTGTTTTGGATCTAGGATTATCCAAGCCTATTTGATGGAAATAACAAGTTGGAATTAGATTGATACTCTCACCCAAATCACATAACCGGCGAATATTGAAAGCCTGGCCAATAGTAATACAAATAGTGAAGCTACCTGGATATTTTTGCTTATTGGGTATCTGTTCTGAATGCGCGACGTGCACTCCTATGTGAGATCTACTATGGCATGCTTAGTGAAACAATCATTTTTAGCCACAATGTCCCTCACATACTTAGAATATTTTGGACTTCCCTGCAAAACATCAATCAAAGGCAAGTTAATATTAACCTGTCCTAGTAACTCCATACATATTTGGAACCCCTCTTTATTTTTCAGCTTTCTCAATCTCTAAGGAAATGGTGGTGGAGGTCTCACAACAGATGCTGCTTCCACAGACTTAGTGTATTTTTCCTTGCCACTGTCTATATTATCATTGGTTCTTTTTGATTCTTTGCTTGATTAACCTTCTTTGTAAGGAACTAACTCCTTCAACTGCAACACACTTCGTGTTGTCACTACATTTACTTGTCTATGGTTTTGGTATAAGTTTCTTGGAAGACCCCCTTGGAGCCTCATATTTTGTGACATAGCCATTTGTCATATCTGCCTTTCCAATTGCTGAGTTAGTAATTGTTTATTTTCCATATCTGTCTCCAACCTAGCTAGCCTCTCACTATAACGTGCCTGACCTTTAAGATATTTTTTAAGCATCTCTTCCATACTATTACCAGGCTGCACATTTTACCGATTACCATAATTTTATTGAATAAGCTTGGGTCCCTACTGTTGATTTAGCTGTTGGTTTCTATACTTGTCTGGACCCCGTTGATGTGGTTGGTTCTGATTTCCACCCCAAGAAAGATTTGGATGGTTTTCAATCTTGAATTATAAGTATTAACATAATATTATTGCACTGCTCCTCTATGTACATCGCCCACAAAGCTAACTGAATCATCATTGGCCCAACATAAGTCAGAAGTATGATTACCTCTACCACATGTCACACACCAATTAGCAGCCTGACATTAGACTGCATTCACTGCAGCTTGCTGTTGTTGTTGCCCAAAAGCTAGAGCAAAAGCATGTTCTGAAGGGATGAAATTTCTTCTGCTAATGTTAATACTGTCTCTAAAGCTAGAGCAAAAGCTTGTTCTGAAGGGATGAAATTTCTTATGATAACGTCAATATTGTCTCTAATTCCATGAGCCCTGTAGTATTTTTCTTCCCACTAGTTCTTGATACATCTCCATTTCGGTCTGAATTACCTATGGCAATCCTATTTAATAAAGTGTACATCTCATCATAAGTTGTCTCAAAGGCTTTTCCCCTATTACTGAATCAAGAAATATTTTTTAATTTAGTTCCAGTGCCTCAATAAAAATATGCAATAACACTTCATTATACTGCTGATGGAGATGGCAACTTCTAAGCAATATTTTGAACCACTCCCAAGCTTGTTAGAGATTTTCGCCAGGATTCTTTCTGAAGCTCAAGATTTCACTCCTCAATTTTGTGTTCTTCACATATAGAAGGAAACGAATCAATAACTTCCTTACCAAGTCATCCCAAGTAGTAATAGAGTTGGTTGGAACTGCAGCAAGCCACTGCTTTGAATCACCCAGCAAGTAAAATATAAATAGAGTGATTCTCACATAATCTGGGGGAACTCCCTCTGGAATATAAGTATCAATGCTCTCCAAGAAGTTCTGAATGTGCTACTATATATCCTCGTATGAAAGACTAGTGAAATACCCTCAGTGTGCAAGAGTTGCACCATATTCTATTTCAGCTCAAATCTACATCCAGGTGTGATCTTGCGTATAGTAGAGGTAGCATTGGTAGCCCTTAGAATAGCCACCTCACAAAATATCCTTGCAGTTTCCATTTTAACATGCACTAAAGCTGTTGGTTGCTCTAGTGGAACTTGTTAAACTAGATAAGAGATTGTTGCGCTCCCTCGATGTTGATGAAAGAAACATTCTGGTTCCTAAAATGGTTCTACTAAGTTTGTTTAATGCTAGATTTGTAGTAATCAATGCCTGAAAAATAAAACCTGCTAAGATCAAGCCTCTAACGATTGTACAATACAAAATATCTACATGAATAAAAAAAAACTTTCTAATTTCTAAGTCCCCAGTAGAGGCACCAAAAAACTTGTTGTGTCCAAACATACACGCAAGTGTACTCAGTTGTACAAGTAATATAGTGGCTCTTGCAAGACGGATGTCGAACCCACAGAGACTTGATATTATATTAGTGTAGTAGATGAATCTTTTAAGCAACTAAGTATTTATGCTACTAAGTGCAACAAGATAGAAGATTTGGTTTTATAACTATTCTACTCTTTAACTATGAGAAATTAAATAAGACTTTGAAAGAAAAAGCAAGTGTTAACAATAGAGATGAATATTCCAGGGTTATGGCATTGTACACTTTCATGCATGATCTTAGTTTTCCATAGAAATAATTACTTCTCTAATTGTTGATTCAGGGGTTAAATTTATTCATTATGGATGTATATTCCTCTAATCAACTATCTATACAAATCCCACAAATACTTCGTTGAGTGGTGTTTTGATAACTTGGTATAGATGCATTGTAGATGTCTTCCCTATAAAACCAAGTGAGTCAACTAAGTACAAGATTTCATCTTAGTTTCGAATCATATTCTAACTTTAGCATCAATGGATATGATCTCACTCCTTACACTCTTGTTACACTCTTCAGATTCCTAGATTAGTTCACTTTCAAAGTTGTAGATATATTCTAATGGTGGCCAATCATTAAAATAGATTATATTAGTAGTGTAAGAATAATAAATGTGATAAGTAATAAACTTGTTTATGTTAAACCAAAGTGAAGAATCAAGTGTTTAGCCATAACTCCAGAACAAAGAGTTTTAGCCATAAAAAGTCAAAGCTAATCTATAAATTGCCTTGTTTTAAGATAAGAGTACTAGAATTGAGTATATAATGTAACCTAGGTTGTGTTGTGTCTTCTCCACTTTCTTCTTTCTCTCCAAGTGTTGATTCCCTCTCAAAATTTCCTTAAAAGGGATTGTATAGTCACCCCGTAGAATGACCCTTTCGCCCCCAACTTAACCTAAAAGTAGGCAATATTTCTAGCGAAATAAATAAGGGATCACGACGTTATCCCAATGGTGATATCATATCCATCACGTCATGATCCCTATTGTTATAGGCATATTTTCCTCCATTTGATCTCTACTCATTCTGTCTTCTGTTTCCTCTTGGTCTCCATTCCTTTAAGCTCCAAATAACTCCTGAAATAAGCTAATCATGTGGGTTAGTAATGATAAACATAAATCCATTACTAAGACACTTAAAAACATATAATTGTTCACCGATTTTTGGGACTTTATTGATTTTATTATTATATTCTACTATTTTTGTCATATCTTTTTTCCATTATACCCTGTTATTGTACTTGTGTATTCCACTATTTTTAACGGTAGCCTTCTTCAGCATTTTTCTACATGATTGGTTCTTTTATTAGTGAGATAGTAGGTGCCATCATGATCTGAAAAATTGAGTCTTGAAAAATTAGTATTAAAGCCCTAGGTTCGTCTGGTGTTAGTGTACATAGCCAATCTCTAGTAAAGTTCTGTGATTGGCGCGGAGACGTCCATGGCTTATTTTCGGAAGGCTATAGTGACATGTACAATGTGACTTCTCCTTTTGAATCAAACTTAGTGCGTACATACAATTTGGTTTCTTTAAAGTTTCCACTCATTGTCTTTATATTTCCGCAGATGTCCCATACATGATCTTTAGACACTAAGAAGACAACTCGAGTTCCGACTAGAGCACCTGCTGAAGTGACTACTTCTACTACTACTCCCAAGACTCTTCCAGTGCTGCAAAACCTCCTTATGATATCCATAACATATTATGGCATTTTCTTAGTGCTTATGGTGGTCCTCCTACTAATGGGGAACGGACAGTTGCTCCAGTGTTACAGCCTACAGCTGCATTTCCTCTAGTGCAACCAATTCCTCCAGTAGAACTTGTTCCACTAGTAGTTCTTTATGCACATCCCAATATTCTTATGGTATTAGTTATTGCTCCTTCAGTTGAGCAACAGACAGCTATGTCAAATTCAGAGTAGAAGCTCCTGAGTAGGTTTTTGAGATTGGAACCCCGTTGTTCACTGGAGTTCTGAGGGAAGATTCCCATGAATTTATTAGGAAGTATGAAGAGAAATTGGGGAACATGGGTATTTTGAAGACTCACAATGTGGCTTTCACCAATTACCAGATGCGTGATGCATCCAAGTAGTTTGAGGGCCATTTTTGTTTGCAAATAAGTAGTACACTTCAGCCGACTTAGGCTGAGTTTTATGAGGTACTTATGAGAAATTTTGACTCTAAGGATAGAGACAGCACCTAAGGATATATTTTAACAAGATTGAACAAGGTTCGATATAAGTAGCCAATTATAAGGCTCGATTCAACCAATTGTTTTTTCATGGGATGGAGCTTATGCCTACAGAGGTGGAGAGGGTTCCTAAGTTTTCTAATGAGTTTTGAGATAGGTTGCGTAAATCTATGGAATTTTTGGTATCTAATGGTCGACCATTTCAGGTAGTGGTAGATCATGCTAATTCCATGGAAATCCTCTATTGTGAGTCACATCAGTGCAGCAGGAAGAGACAGAGGCATTATGGTAGTTACAATGAGTCTTGTTCTGGGGGTTGTGGTCAGCCACAGTATGTTCAGGGCTAGTCTAGTAGGACGGTCTAGGCTTCACTTCAGGTTTCAACACCGTGTCAGTAGAGTATTATCTCCAGCTCAATTTTCTTATGGTTTTGGATTCTCTCATCGTGGTGGTCATACAAGTTCTGGTAGAGGTTCTTGTCAGGGTGGGTCATCAGGGATATATTTTGAGTGCAGCATTATGGGCCACTATGCTAGAGCATGCCCCATAGGGGTACTATTTAGCATGATTCCTACTATGTTTAGCCTTTGAGATTAGTGTCATCACCGGCTAGAGGTAGGGCATAGGTTGGTTCTAGTAGTGGTGGTCAGGGGGTAGGGTCGGTGGTAGCAGTGATGGTCATCCTGGTGATCACCAATTTTATGCTATGCCAACTAGACTAGAGGTAGAATCCTCAGATGCTATAGGTATGATTTATGTGTGTTCTAGTCCCACATCAGCTTTGTTTGACCATAGATCCACTAGTTCTTGTGTGTATACTTATTTTGCACCTAGTTTGAGGTTAACTAGTAAGGTGTTACCATTTTTATGTGTGTTGCCACCCCTATGCAGGATTTATCAGTTGTAGATTAGGTTATTAGATCATGTTTAATTTCTGTGAGTGACCGGTATACTTGGGTTGATTTTATGTTATAAGATATGTCGGATTTTGATATTATACTAGGAATGAATTAATTATCCCCTCATCATACAATTTTAGATAATTATATCAAGACCGTTATTTTAGCCATGCCTAGTGCATCTCTGATTGTGTGGCAGGGTTCTTATTGTCGCGCACCGACAGGGATCATCTCCTACCTTGAGTCTAGAAGGTTAGTGGGGAGAGGATTTTTGGCTTACTTAGCATACGTTTGTTATGTTGGGGCCAACACTCCTATACCCGAATCTATTCCTATGGTTTCTAAGTTTCTTGATGTATTTCTTCCAACCTACCAGGACAAGCACCTTAGCAGGATATTAATTTTTCCATTGACTTACAGCTGAGTACCAAGATAATTTCTATTTCTCCCTACCATATGGCTCCTGAAAAGTTGAGAGAGCTAAAGGTTCAGCTCCAAAATTTATTAGATAATGGCTTTATTCATTCTAACGTGTCACTGTGGGGTGCGCCAATCTTGTTGTTAAAAAGAAGGATGATACTATGCGGATGTATATTGATTTTCGCCATCTGAACAAATTTATAGTTAAGAATAGATATCCTATGTCGATTATTAATGACTTGGTTGTCAGCT
>JBDJHY010253591.1:0-10622 GCA_039654485.1 Withania somnifera
TAGGAATCATATGTATTTCGTTAACTCTTTATCATATGGATCCTACCTAGTTGAACGAGCTGAAACTTAAGCTCCAAGATCTCCTAGATAAGGGTTTCATTCACCTAACTGTTTCTCCATGGGATGTGCCAATTTTGTTTGTTAAGAAAAAGGATGTGCGATGCAGATATGTATAGATTATCGGTAGCCTAATAAGGTGAAAGTTAAGAACATTATCTGATGTCGAGGATTGATAATATTTTTAAAAAACTTTATGTCACATAGGTGTTTTCTAAGATTGAATTGAGTTCAAGATACCACCGGTTGAGGATTAGGGCATATCCAGAAGACATATCTTAGGACGCGATATGGACACTATGAGTTTTTGGTCATGTCTTTTGGGCTGACCAATGCCTTAGAATCTTTCATAGACTTGATGCATAAGGTGCTGAAGCCATATTTTGATTTTTTAACATTTTATTCATAAATGAAATTTTGGTGTACTCACGGAGTAGATCAGATCATTAGACGCATTTGATCTTGGTACTCCAAACCTTAAGAGAGAATCATCTTTATGCCAAGTTCTCTAAGTACAAGTTTTGGTTGAAGTCGGTAGCATTCCTCAGAGATGTGATGTACACGAATGGGATTATGGTGGACCCAGTGAAGATTTAGGCAGTGCGTGTTTGGCTGAGAATGATGTCTCTTTTTGAGGTTTGAATCTTTGTTGGGATAGAAGGTTACCACAAATGGTTTATTGAGCAGTGTTCTTTGATCCTTGCACCATTGAATAGATTGAATAGGAAGGATATTCCTTTTTAATGGTCCATAGAGTGTGAGTCGATCTTTTTGAGGCTTAAGGAGTTTTTGACTTCAACACTAGTTCGGACTTTACCGATTGATAACCAAAGCTTTTAGATATATTGTGATGCTTTAGGTGTTTGTTTAGGGTGTGCGCTAATGTTGTAGGGCCAAGTTATTACATATGTGTTGAGGTAGCTGAAGGTTCATGAGCATAACTAGTCCACTTATGACTTGGAGTTGGCGATAATGGTATTTACGCTTAGGGTCTCGAGGCACTATCTGTATGGAGTTCCATGTGAGATATATATTGACCATCATATCCTTTAGTATATTATGATCCAGCGGGATCTCAATTCTAGGTAATGTAGATGAATTAAGCTACTGAAGGGATAAAATGTTACCATCTTATACCATCTGGGCAAGGCAAATGTGGTAACAAATTCCTTAAACCAAAAGGTGGTCATTATAGGTAGCTTAGAAGCCTTGTCAATTTCAGATAGACCATTGGCCTTGGACATCCAGTATTTAGATAACGGATTGGTTAGATTGGATTTGACAAACTCAAGGTGGATGTTAGCTTGTATTAAGCTCATTCTTCCTTGTTGGATCTGATATGTTAGCGATAATTTGAGAATAGGCATTTGATTTCCCTTCGTGATTATTTTTTAACAAGTGAGGCTGATAAGGCTTCTCTAATTCAAATAGGGTTTTGAGATTTACTGGATAGGTTTGTGTGCCACGAGTTGATTTAGTTGATATTTTGTGTCTCATAAATCTAAGAACTTTATTCATCCAGGTGCGTCCAAGATTTACTTTATTATGTTAGTTTTTTGGTGCAGTGGGATAAACAGGGATGTTGCGGAGAATTTTTCTCATATTTTGAACTACTATCAAGTTAAGTTTGATCACCTACGTCTAGGTGGTTTGATGCAGATTCCTTATTCTTTCTTGGAAGTAAGAGAGAGTGACTATGGACTTTATTTTGGGTTTACCGCATACTAGAATAGGTCATGATCCATCTCAATTATCGTTGATAGGGTAACTAGGTCAACACACTTCATCCCTACTTATTCTTCCTACAGTTCAGAACAGTTACCTCATCTTATCTTTAGGAGGTGTTTCAGTTGCATACATTTTGGTGTATATTATTTTGTATCAGGTCACACAATTTATCTTGCAACTCTGGGAGTCTGTTCAGTGGGGTACGGGTACTAAGGTTCAGTTGAGTATAACATTTCACTCTCAAACCGACGGTCAATCCTAGAGGACTATTCAGGTCCTTGAGGATATGTTAAGGTCTTGGTTTTGTATCTTAGAGGTGTTTGGGATAAAAATGTGTCCATAAAGAGTGCGTGTATAATAACAATTATCACTCCAACATACATATAGCACCGTTTGAGGCGTTGTATGGTAGGAGGTGCATTTCGCTTGTTAGTTGGTTCGATGGTTTTGAAGCAAAAGTTTAGAGAAGATACATTCTTCATATTTCTCTCAACTAGGTTCAGATGATTTAGGATAAACTGAGGGCAGCACAGAGTAGGTAGAAGAGCAACACAAGACGTATAATTTGTGCCTTAGAGTCTAAGGTTGGTGACCGAGTATTCCTGCAAGTATATCCATGCGTGGTATGATGAGGTTCAGTAGACAAGAAAGCATAGCCCTATGTATATTGGACCCTTTACAATTTTTTGGATGATTCCTATGTGCTCATTTTGGATTATGTTCAATTGGATGAAATCCTATCTTATGTTAAGGAGTCAATTATTGTTCTATCCATAAATGTCAGAAGGTTGAGATATAGGAAGATACCAGTGACTAAGGTTCATTGAAGACACCTTCCAATCGAGGAGGCTACTTGGGAGGTTCATAGTTAGATATGGATGCAATATCCATATTGTTTGACCCGTCAGGGTATCATTTTTCTCCTCATTTTCTGCTCTTGGTTAACTTTTGCTGAAAAAAGTCCTTTAAAGTAGATTATGTTGTAATAACCCTTACGATTGTTTCTGTGCTTTATGTGTTAGCTTGTGTTCTAAAGCATTCTCGAAGCTGCCCCGTGTTATTCATGACCTGCTGGGATTGAGAATCTAGCTCTCTATGTAACGACCCAATTTTGTGAATTATGATGGCACCTACTATACTACCAGTAGGAGAAACAAGCCCTATAGTCCAAAGACGAAGCGGAGGACTACTACATTAAATATGGAAGTAAATCAAGAGTAAAGATAAACTAATATTTTTGTGGAAGTCTTAAAGAATGAAATAACTACCAAAAATCCGGTATCAGTGTCAAATGAACCACTAAGTACGTAAGTGATAAAACTGAAATAAGTGTAGTATAAAGACGTTTCCAAAATACAATAGAGATCAACAAACCATAAGATGAAGAGATGCAGGAACAAGCTGGATGCCAAGCTCAAAAATGTAAACGTACAGTGTTATCCATCCAACATCTTCTGCCTCATATCAATGTTATCCCGCTGGTACCATGTGTATCATATCAGTGTTATCCCGCTGACACTTTGTACCTCATATCAATAATATTTGCTAGTCGTACTAGACAAATCAAGGCATACAATGCCATTATATGGTAGTATCACCTAAGGTCCTCTGTAAATCAGTATCATCATATTTCAACAACTAATAGTACCACCTATGTAAAAAAGTTCTACTCACTGTCGTACAACGACGGTCTCAAGTTCCAGCGCTATACTTAGTACCGAATGGAGTTAGTCTCAAGTCCTAGCATTTATTATTAAAAAAATACTTTTCTCGTTGCCAAGGTGTGAAGCCTGGATTAAAACAGTGAAATCAGTGTTACTAGGTGCTTGATACAATGTCGTGACTAAAACAGTAAAAGATAATTACTTATATTATTATTAAAGTGTTCTCATTTATCTTTATACCACTATGAAACTTTATCATCAAATCATCCGCTATCCATCATAGCTCATTAATCAGGAGGTGATACTACCCAACCCCAATGCACTCTCATCGAAGCCTTAAGCTCGGTCTCTCGCGTCATGAATGTACAACATATCAACAACATATATAGATCAACATATAATCATGAATTATCCACCATCTATACCATGTACTGGTATCTCTAATCAAATGCTACGTTTCGGGCCCCATATCACTTGGGTACTAAATATCAATATTAACATGGAATGGATGAAAGGACGGTATAGGGTTACTATACAACCTAGCTACCCAACCCAAGGATGCTATTTGGTACAGTTATTAAAGCTATAGCCCCATGGAGCCTACCTGTCGTCCTACGACAAAGTATTGTAACCTCATGAATATTACTCCTACTAATATCAAATAATCTCTGAATGATCTAAAACTTGTATCAATTAATTCTATATGTTAATATGAATCTAACAGTGTAATTTATAATAAATTCAGGACTGGGCCAAAAATCGTGCCTAAAACAGGCTTGTGGTGCTGGCTTGCAAAAACTAAAAATAAATTTCACTACTGGGTCCCCAACGTTACTAGGAATCCATGCTCCAATATTGAGCACAATGCAAATGCAGGAAGGGCTTCAAATTAGCCCGGACATAATTGACCCTAAAGGGGTCAAAGATTCAATCTTTATGAATTTAATGTTGGAATTATGATGAATTAACAATCTTAGGAGCAATGTATATCCAATTAATGAAGAATTACACAAAACAAAATGGATTATGAGATGATTTCGTCAACCTGAAATTTTAGGCCATTAATGGTTGAAAACTAAGAGAATAAGGAAGAAGAAGAGAATGAGACTTACCCAAATTTGTGTGGAACCAATGGGGGGATGATATGAGGACCTTGAATGGCTGTTTTGGGGGGGTTATTTTTGCTCAAGAATGGAGTGAAATGATGTAGATTTGCTAAAATAATAAAGGTAAACTGTGCAAGAATTTATATGCTGCCAAACGTAGCCTGCCGCGATCACGTGAGCTGGGCGCGATGGCGCAAAGGCGCAAATAGGAATTTCAGCATGAACAACGATCGCGTGATATTAGAGAAATCATGCAAGAGAAAAAACTTGTTCATCATGATCGCATTGGTGCTACCATAATCGCGCTAATTTCCTGCACCTGCACCTGCACTTTCACCTGCACCTGCACCTGCACTAGTTGCAGGTTGTTGCTGGAATTTTTAGAGTATCCAATTGACGCTTCAGGAATCAAAAGGTGTCCAATTTTGACAAACTAAATATGCAGACAACATGAAAATTACATTTTGGACTCAATGGAGTTCACGAAGCTTAACTCCAAGGTCGTCTATGCAAAATGACCCCTCAAACCTAAGATAGCCAAAGATGCATTTCTCCACCAACACCTCGACAATGCAACGACAAGTCCAGAAATTATACCACCACCTTAACTAGCCTAAAATTATCATTTCGGAGGTGCTGGAAGTGCCATAATTCCAATCCGACCCTTCAAACATCAAAATATCACTCAAGATCCATGTTAGGCAAAAAACTTAATTAAAATGCACAATTTCACATAATTTGCAAACGATAACTCCAAAACATAAACTTAGGGTCAAATTTGACTTTCTTTGGTATTCCGAAGCTAACAAAACTGTTGGACTTAAATTTTGAGATTGTATTGAAAGAAAGTTGACTTTGGTCGAGTACTTAGTTTTAGGCTCTAAAATAAGGAATTTGAGATATTTCTCAATCGAGTCTCCAGGGATCCGAACTGTAGGTCCTAGTAAGTCAGAAATGACTTGGGAAACTACTGAAATGCTATAAAATGTAAAACGCCACATATTTATCATAAAATACCATGAGGGTCATTACAACATCCACTACTAAAAGGACTTTCATCCCCGAAAGTTAAGTAAAATTATGAAATAAATGGAAAAAATGTACCTGATGCCTCTAATAGCTGTGGATACTGCTTGCTCATCTCACTATCGATCTCCCAAGCTGTGGATACTACTTCCTCATCTCACTCTCGATCTCCCAAGTAACTTCCTTGACCAAACAGTGACTCCACTGCACCTTAACCACTGGAATCTCCCTGGACCTTAATTTTCTCACATCCTTAGCCAAAATTTTCACTAGCTCTTGAACAAATGATAGATTTTCATCCAACTATACTGAATTCTCGTGGATAACATGTGACTCTTCAAGTTTATCCTAGGGTTCTTGAGGAGACCCACACCCTTTCAAGAAAAGATATGCTAAGGTACTTATGGTATTAGCTTTATTCCTCCACTAAAAGTTAGGAGATTATGCTGTTAGGCTGAAATTCTATAGACTGATTTTCATTCATGGTGGTTGGCCCATATCTTTTAATTGAAAAAGGGAACTTATGACCTTTTGTTGGTTAACTTTGAAGGGTAATTCAAGCTATTGAAAGGAGTGCTAAATTGGAGTTTAATTTCAGAAATTAAGGTAAGGTTTCTGGATGTTTTTGTTCCTCCTTAAATGCAAGTTTCAAGGGAGAATTTTATATGTGTTTTGTTAAGAACTCATAGGATTATGAGTCCAATATCATGTGTCTATGTTGAAGGACATTTTGGATTATTTTGGGGACTATCTTGTGCATTTGTAATGGGGAAAACTTTTCTAGCAGTGACACATAAAAGGGGAGTGTAAGAATGAATAATTTAACTCATGTTGTGTGAGCTTGCTGCCTATTTCACCTTATATACTATTTTGGTGAGTTATGTGACAAATAATGGTTTTGGAGAACACTATATGGATCTGTATGGTGTAAAAAGTAATGGGGGAGAAGGGGATTGAAAGAACACCATCGATTTGATGAATCATATGCCTACTATCCGGTTACTATTTTGGGTGACTTAGAATAGCCTAAACTTGTTTCTTGGCTACTAATACTAGTTTTATTACTTACTTTTTGTAGATTAAAAATCTAAAATGAAGGAATTTAATTTGGGATAGTAACGGAGTCGTACATCAAGGTATGTAAGTCTACTCGTTTTCTTTCTTTGGCATGAAATCTGGTTTATGTTATAAAGTAAGCTCACTAGTTACTCTCTCCTGCAAATGACACCTAAATGTATCCCACATACCCCAATACAAATACTAACCTTTTTCCCACTCCTTAATGTGTTTAGATACCCCAATACTGTTTATTTTTGAGTTTCTACTACTTTGAATACCAAGTTGCACGAGTCCTCCTTTTAGCTAAATAAGGTCCATGTGTTATTTCAACTCCTAAGAATTTCATTGATTGTGCAATATACTCCCAACATCATTATTACTGCATTAAATGATCATTCATGTATCACTTGTTAAATATACGTCCCCAATGCTCCATAATGCCATGACCGCCAAAATAACAATCTCAAAGAATAAAGAAGTAGAGTAAAGCATATCTGATTATTTTTGGATGGTATCCTAGGGGTGGAAAGAACACTAGCATTGGTCGATTCCAATATTATGAGTGGTATCCCAGGGGTGAAAGAAAAGCCTAAAGCATAGGTCGGTCCTGATTTGTATATTTATGAGAACTGTATCCCAGGGGTTAAAATTCCTAGCATGGGTTATCCTTTTTACCACTGATCATCTGGTCATTCATAATATATTTTATATAAAGATTATAAAGTAAAGAAAGGTAGAGTAAAGAAGTCAATGTAATGTGCATGATTCCACAAGAATAATTAAAGGTGGTCTTTATTCTTATCCCCGCATTTGTACTTTATACTACTGAGCTCTTATTACCCTACATATGTTAATTTTATGCGTTGGATATTCAATACATTCTCTCATACTGACGTCCCTCATGGGGGACCTATATCTCATACTGCAGGCACAGGATCTAGTTTATCTCCCTAATAGGATCACAGGACACTCAGTAGCTATTGGTGAGCTCCAAGTTGATCAGGGCTTTTCGAGTCTAATGTGAAGGGACGCAAAGTTTGGGACTTAATTATCACCTTAGGTCACTTTTGGTCCTAAATGTAATAAATAAAACTTAGGCCACAATATATAGAAGGTCTTTCAGATATGTAAGAGAGCTTTTGGATGATCATCATTAAATATTTTATTTCTTCAATTTGAATGTAATAGCTAGCTTAGTAATCCAATTAGTTGGTCATGTAATTATAGTTCGGGTGAATTAAGGTGAGTTATTCCATGATTTCTCGTGTAACAATTTTTTCTTAATTGAATAATTTAGTCTTCCATTTGTTGGTGAATCATTTTTTTCTAATTGGTTAACTGATTTGGAATTCAATTACGATGAGTTTGTATTAAATTCCACATATCTTTGATTTTTTGTTTCTTTTTAGTTTCTTTGTCGTCGTTAAATTTGCGGTCTGTATTGCTGTATACAAAGAGGATATAAAAATAAAGGGTTGAGGATCATTCCAATTGTTCTATGACATGATGATATTGATGATATTAAAATCAAGGACTGAGGCTCATTTTAGAATTTCTATGACAAGATGATATGAAAATCAAGGCCCTGAGGATCACTCCAATATTGCTACTCTATATATGTTGATCGGGTACCACAATGGTACAAATACATGCCTTAGCTAGTCCCCATGGGTCCTGACTATCTAGATATTGGAAGTAGACGTGATTCAATAGGTCAAAGATGCATCATGCTATTTCACATCTCATTGCATCGCATTGAATAAAATATTCATTGGTTAACTTGTATTGATCTTAGGTAATTATGCATGTCGTAGAGCTACCTAAGTCCTATGTTTTAGCTTTGTTTTGAAAATATTTTTATGATTTATGAGTGTCATATGATTAAATAAGTTCAAAGTGTCACTAACCAATGTGATTAGCATATTTTAGGTTTATTGGGCAGTTTGAGAATGATATAACAAGTTGAGAAGCAAGCCGAATGGAGCAGGAAAAAATGCAAGAAAGTAACCCCTATCATGATAAGGATCATGTTGTGATCCTGTTGTTCCTACCAGTAGAGAAAGTCTATTCAAGACAGAATTAATAGGAGCAGTTTGGTTTCACCCAAGCACCTATTTAAGCATTGGGAAACGTTTTCCTTAGGGGAGTTCTAATTTTTGGCATTGAAAAAGGGAGGCAAAACTTGGAGGGATTGAAGACACAAGTAAAGAGGATACATGACAACCTAGGGTTATCTCTACCTTTCAATTCTTGTATTTTAATGTTCTTGAATATATTACCCGAATTGAATATGAGCTTTAGTAGATAAATACCCTTATTCTAGGGTTATAGTTAGAACACTTTGTATAGGATTAGTTTGATATAAAGTAGTATTTGTTTTTATCATTTATTGTTCGCAGACCCTGTAATTATTGTATTTCTAATTGTTGGCCACCATTAGATTCAACTCTTAACTTGCAAGGTTCATTGAATACAATGCTCTTGTGAGTGAAATAGGAGCGTGAGGAGCGTATTTATGTTGATGACCTTAATCCGAGATTAACAACATACTGAGTAACTGAGACATGATAGTGTACTTAATGATTTTCTTGGTTTAATAGGGAAGAAAGTTTTAATGCATTTATGAAAGTAATATAACACATGCCAATCGGAGTAGTTGTGTGCTTGCATAAATAGGGACTAGATTGCTATAAATCCCTAGTCATGATTTCGACCCCTAAATCAACAATTAAAGAATAAGTACCTTTATGGAAGATTAAGACTGTACTTGTTTGTGTGCAATGCTATAACCCTAAGAATTTTTTTTATATTTATCGTGTTTGGTTGTTTCACACCATATTTAATTTACATATCCATAGTTATGTTAGAACTACAGAATTATCACACTCCTATCCTATTTTGTTACATTGCATTATAGATTAAGATCTTACTAGATTCACTTGGAAATTCTAATTCACAATTCCAAGTCCATGTGGGTTCGATATCTAGCTTGCAAGAGCCACTGTATTACTTGTGAGACCATGTATACTTGTGTGTGCTAGGAAGTCAACAAGGTTTTTGCACTGTTGCTGGGGACTTGTTAATTAGATAGCTTATGATTTAATGTAAGTGATTTTTTTATTGTGCAATTGTTAACGACATGATCTTATCATTTTTAATTCTTTGGAGGTTCTAATAGAGGTAACCTGGCAAGGGACAAAACCTTGGAGGAACCATTTTCTGAGCCAGAGCGGTTTATTCACACTCAGTGCAGAACAAGGGTATTCCCTCTCTCCGTTCACAAGTCCAGCTGGATCATCAAAATATAGTAGTGCCTGTTGAGATGGACGTGCCAAGATTGGTACATGAGGTGGCCATTCCTAAGGGAATAATTTTCTACCTCCACTATTTAGAAGGTTGAACCAGGGGGTAGATTCAAGCTGAAACAAAATATGGTACAACTTTTGAACACGAGCAGGAAATTCACTGTTTTGGCCCATGAAGATCTACAACAACATATCCAAAAAATTTAAGAGATCAGTGATACATACATTCCCATGAGAGTCTCATCAGATTATCTGAGGCTCATGCTACTCCCATTCTCATTATCGGAGAAGCAAAATGATGGGTATCTGCAGAACCATCGAATTTTATTACTTCATGAGATGATCTGGCAAAAAGTTCTTGATTCGATTATTTCCATTTGAAAAGACAGCGAGGCTAAGAATTGAAATTCTCAGTTTTAGGCAGAGTCCAGGAGAAAAACTATATCAAGCTTGGGAGATATTCAAAACCTTGCTTTGGAATTGCCCATATCACCAGCAATCTAATGAAGTGTTGTTGCATACTTTTATTGAGGCTCTGGAATCTAACTCTAAAATATTGCTAGATTCAGCAGCTAGGGGTCAGGAATTAGAGCGTACATATGAGGAGATGTACACACTACTGAATAGGATTTACAAGGTAATCCAGATTGGAATAGTGACATGTCAAGAACTATATT
>JBDJHY010253621.1:0-10621 GCA_039654485.1 Withania somnifera
TAATAGGTTTAATAGGGATGGGTAGTGTAGTTTGTTTTTGTGGGTTTTGGGTGTTTGGTTGAAGTATTTTCGAGTAGTCTAGGGTTGGGGGGGATGGAAAACCTCTTAAGGAGGCTGTACATTGGCCTGGGAGGCCATTAAAGGTCTGTAACAATAGCCAAAAGGAAGGGGTAGATCGCCTTGAGAGAGAAGCTCTCAAACGGCAAGATAAGATTGGGGTTTATCCCATGCTTAATATGAAGAATATCAGTTGAGGTTTTTTTTTAGAGAGAGAGTTTAGAGTGACGAATTTGAAGTGAAAATGGTTGGTAAATTGATGTTGAAAGAATATATAGACCTGACAGTTGATCAATACGATTATGCCAAATGGTGACCTGGCAGAGGAGCACGATTATGCTAGGGTAATACAATTGCATCAAATCAATTTACTTGGAGTTGGCATTATCAATGCTATAGAAGAGTGGTCATACTGAAGGAGAGCCTGGGGTAATAAAGACATCAATGCTGGGGAAGTGCGATCATGCTAATCAGATGGGATAGGATTTGGCGGTATCGGTGCTTCTAGAGCACGATTATGCTTAATGAAGGGGCTTTGATTTAGCATTATTAGCACTAGCTAGCATGATTATGGCAAGAATTAAGGTGGAAAACCTGGTAAAGCAATGCACCAGAAAACCAGTTGTTCTTAGGACTTTAAAGAGGGTCTTTAAGGCATACCCTGAACCTGATACATGTAAAGGAATAATGCAAACCAACCCAATTTTTTTAGACTCAATACGCAGTAAGACTTTCAACAAGAGGTAGTTTTAGGAGAATGTTCAACAACACAACACTTAGTCCAAAACACCAAAGTTCACTATATACGTTGGAATCACACCTTGCACTTCAAGAAGTAAACCAATACTCTACCTTGCCCAAAGTTGCATTTTAGAGCTACTAGCATAATCAAATTTCTGATTTAATGCTCCAATCATTCAATGTTGACCAAAGTCAAACATCTAACATCCAAATATTTTTTATCCCATCAAAAGAAATAAACTCACAATGAAATCTCTTAAACATAATCTAAGGGTTCACCAAGAAAAAATCACATTCCAGAGCTAACATGCTTATTTGAATTTAATTTCAAAATTGTCTTGAGGGAATGTTGACTAAACTTAATAAGTACTTACATTCAGGCTCTAAAATAGGAAAAGTGAGCTAAATCTTAACTGAACCGCAAGGTAGATGGATTACCTATACCAGCAAATCATAAATAACCTAGGAATTTATGAAAACGCTCTATAATACATGGTAATATGTAAAATACAAAAATAACCATAAGATTCATTACACATATGCAGTGGAGTTTAAAATTTATTAGATGAGTAACCTGGCTAAATAGTGGTAGAAGGCCTTTTCCTACTATTAGATTAGTTGATCCTTTTTCCTTGACTTGGAGTGAATTTATAGGTACTAAGGTTTATATCAACACAATGTTTCACCCACAGAAAGATGGTCAGTACGAGATGACATGTTGTGTGATTATGTTTTATTGATTTAATTGATCTTAGGATCAATATTTAGCCTTGTCAGAGTTTTTTTTTTTGTAACAAAAACAACTAATCCAGCATTTAGATGGAACCTAAGAGCTTTATATGATAGATGGTGTCATTTTCTAGCTGGTTGGTTTAATGGGTTTGAGTTTAGAATTTAGAGTACAGATCTACTTCAATATGCTTTGGATAGGGTATGTTTGATCCCAAATAGACTTTGGGATGCCTAGAGTAGATAGAAGAGTTATTTTTACCATCACAATTATGCCTTTGAGTTTAGTATTGATGAACGAGTATTCTTACAGGTATTTCCCATGAATGGTGTGATGAGGTTTGGAAAAACAAGAAATCTTAGACTCAGGTATATTTTCTTTTTGAATACTTAAACGTATTATTAGCATTTCATATAAGCTTGCTTTTTCTTGAGTGTTTTTGTTGTGCATCCAATTTTCCATGTGTATATTTTGAGATGTATATTCATGATGTGTCGTATGTACTTTAGTATAATTCTATTCAGGTAGATGAGGGTTTAAATATGGTTGAGAAATCATAAGAAAATTGAGATCAAGGAGATTCTGATGGTTAAGGTTAAGTGGACGGATCATCATGTGGAGGAGGCTACTTGTGATATCAAGTGTTAAATGAGGTCTTAGTATCCGCTATTATTTGTTCCTCCAGGTACTTGCTTCTTCTAACTTTTATGGATGAAAGTCTTTTTAATAACATATATTGTAATGAACATTACAATCATTGTGTATTTTACCATTTTATTGAATCTTAGAGCTTTAATATAGCATCCCTAAATCACTCATGACTTATCAGGACTGATGGCTCCACCCCCTGGTCAATCATTTGGTTGTTATGTTTGTTTTCCTATTTTGGATCCTTAACTATTGAAGCCATTGACTTCAGTCAACATTCTATAAAAAATAACTCGAAATCAAATTTCAATAGTTCTGTTAGCTTCAAAATGTGGATTTTGATCTAGATGGACTCTTGGTTTGTGTCCATAGGCCTTGATTGTGATTTTATCTTGTTTTGTTTGTTTTATTATTGTTGGACTTCAAAAGTTTTACTTTATTTGACTTTTTGTGATCAGAGCCTTGAATTGAAATCCAAACTATGGCATCAACTCCGGGTTGTCAAGTTTGGATTAGATGAGTTGTTGGTTTGCACTCTGGACTAGCTATTCTTATTTGGAGTAGTTCGTTGGTATTATTGAAATTTAGGCTGATGGATGACTTTAGTCAATATTTCATCAAAGATATCTCATTTCAAAATTTTATATGCGCCTTTGAGTCCGAAAAGTCATTTTTATTAAGGTATCATATTTGAATTGTGTTTCTTGCATTCTAGATGCATTTCGAGAACCTTGTCCACTAGTGACTTCTTTACTAGTTTTTTCTATCAACTCTTTGATGGTTCAGTAATCACAAAAGTCATGTAGGCGATCACGTAGGAATTTCCCCTCTTCTCTACATGATTGTATCTACGGATCACATGATCGCAACCTCTGTGTCTCTTAACTTATGCTATTGTGAGTCATATTCACGTGATTGCAATGAATGTTCAGCCAAGACTTCGCTACTGTGACTTCATTCACATGATCACTAAGAGGAGTACCCAGAAGGTACAAATACATGTAAACCTAAAATTTCTCTTAATTCTTCAACTTTTCACTTTGAAAAACTCAAAATACTCCATTGTCAATTCTTGAGCTTTTGCAAGTGACATTGGGTAATGCTGGAATTAATATTTCTTC
The DNA here is from genome assembly GCA_039654485.1 of Withania somnifera. Classification (NCBI taxonomy): domain Eukaryota; kingdom Viridiplantae; phylum Streptophyta; class Magnoliopsida; order Solanales; family Solanaceae; genus Withania; species Withania somnifera. Next base: position 3,298 of record JBDJHY010253621.1, read on the forward strand.
GATTATTGGTAAGTTTCCACTCAAATTTCATCCAATTCACCCAAATTTCATGTAGTTATTTCTTCACTTTAATCCATAGGTTTTAGCTTATTTGTTGCTCATCTTAGCTCCAAATTCTGCGTATGAGTTCCTTGCAATATGAGAACATTTTGACATCCTTTATTCAAAGCTCCGAATCTGTGGGACTGTAGGCCTATTTTTACTCAAACTTTCACCCCAACTATAATTAATGTTTTATGGTTATCATTTGACTTGTATTAACACAGAGATTATTATTTTTCTAGTTTCATGATCGTTGGAGCATTTTGGAGTTGCTGGGGCTAATTTTTTACCCTGGTATTTGCAAGCTTATCATTCGATGCCTGGTAGACTATGACTTATTGATTTGATATTGAGTTTATATTTGAAATAATATTAGTAAATTAGCTAACCTTGGGTTGGGTTTTTAGGTTTGGAACCCCTGACCCTATTCATTTCCTTAGTTTGCTTCTTGGTTATTCTTTGGTATTGCATTACGATTATAGATTATCACGTGACCCTATATGACCTTTATTAACTTTGGACCATATATGTTGGGACTATTATGAATTTCCATAAATCTCGAACATCGATTAGATGGTTTCTATATTTTTGTAGTGACTGAACTTGTGCAGGGTCGTTCGTACTTGTTTGATCTATTATATATGCTTGAGCACGAAATCATCATGAAAACTTGTTTTTATCATTAGTTTCTACTGTTTTACTGCTAAGAGCCAAATATTACTAATTTTGAAACCTTGCATGGAATGTGAGTTTGTTTTTAGTATTATGATATAAAATTGAGCATAATTGATGATTTTTGACTAGTTTTCGATGATTAAAAGGGATAAAAAAGACATAACCAGCGTCTTGAGATATGATTAGACCGATGAAGGCAAGTACTAGACATTGATGTTTTATACTTATTTAGACTCGATGAAGGTCGAGAAATGGTATTGAACTATACATATTTTAGACTCAATGAAGGCTAAACAATGATATTAAGCTATACTGATTTAGACTCGATAAAGGCCGAGCAATGATATTGTGTTATACTGATTTAGATCCACTAAAAGATGGGAAATAATTATGAGATGTTGAGATAATATGAGCTGATAGACTCCATTAACATTGCCGATCCGGGCTAGCATGCAATTGTAGGAGGGGTATACACGGGAGTAGAGGTATACCGGTGAAGGTGTCCCATGGGTCTTGCCTACTGAACCTGTGGGAATCATATGAGAGCATATATATTTACTAGCATCATATCATGTCATTCTGTATATTCTATCCTTGATTTTTATTTTCGATTTGTATTCTCCAGTCGCATGGGAGGCCAGAGAGTTTTTGTTCACTTGTTTGTACCCCTCAGGTTTATGAGTGCTTGGTATTTTTCCTTTACTTATTACTGTATTGATTACTGATACTTGGTGATTATACTTTTTGGGCTCCTTTCATGCTTTTTATGTTGTTTTTATACTTGTTTGTAGTTAATTTTTCATTCTTATCTTTGTTTTTTGAGGTTACAATATACTTCCATTACCATTATCTTTATTTATCTCTTATTAGCTAAGCATAGATTCATGTACGTCCTCATATTTATTTGCCTAACTGTTCATTACTGTTATATAGCTTTTTAGGTTATCTAGTTTCCTATATCCTATTAGTTAGATTTTTGTGAGTACTTTACTTATTTGATTTCTATGACCTATCTTTTATTATCTACCTATTTATTGATTCTATTTCTTATTTTTGTTTATTCGGCCGATGATGCCTTTTGGGTACCCAATTGCTTCAACTTTTTGATACTCATAGTACACTTCTGCATCTCTTTGATACAAATCCGAGTACGAGTGGTCACCATTGAGCTCTTGGATCGTACAGATTGGCTGATTCTGAGGTAGAAGATGGTTTCCAAAATCTGAGGATTTTTTTCATTTCTTTATCATTATATTTTTAGATTGTATTCTTGGAGAGAGATACATCCATTTATTAGATTTGTATTACCTCGACGGTCTATTTGTAGTGCTCATGTCCTAGGTACCATGTTTGGGGATTGTTTTATTATATTTATTTTTTATCTTCCACTTAACTTATTATCTTTCTTTATTTGCTTGTTGGCTAGTTTGCCTACGATTGGTTGAAGGTTCACTCAAGGCCTGAGAAATCGGGTCGTTACATGTTATTTTGGGAATAACATAAGGAATGAGGAATAGAGATAGGAAGAACCTCAATGCGTCTTCCTTAATCAAACTTAAGGAGTTTTTTATATAGTAGGATTGATTTGCATCATAATTTCCTCTACAATATATGTCATGAATATTACTGCTACAAGCATCAAATAAAAGATGATTTAGATAGATCGTTGCAGCAATATCCAGTAGACTAAAACATAATGTTAAATATTAAAAAACTGAAGATCCTTGGTAACGTTGGTTAACTTTCTTGCATATCATTAGAAGACTCTACATTAGAAAAAAAATGCTATTTACTATTTTTCACAAATAATTTTTATTGAATTACTTTGTTGATATTTAAAGCTTTGAAATTAATTAAAGTTATAGGTTCTTAAATCTTTTTATTATTTGAATTGTATTAAAATTTAATCTCTAAGTATTTGAACTATTAAAATCTCCTAAAATCTAGAATTTTTTATTTGAGTAAAACTTTACTTGAAGAAGATATTTTATTATTTCTCTGTTTCTTTAAAAGCTTGTCGTTATAAAATTTTGATCCCATAAATAGTTTTATGACATTTTTTATAAATAGTATCTGTCTTTAGATTAAAACATAGTACTTTTTTTGGTTAAGAAGGATTCTTAAAATATTTAATTATTATTTTTTGTTAGTGAAATTCTACTCTTAATTAATGAATTTAGGAATTAGAATATTTGATATTTTGATGGTTAATTTTTTTTTTGTAATAACCCTTATGGTCATTTTTATATTTTAGCACTTTTCTTGCATCTTAGAGCTTTTCTGTAGTAGCTCCAAGTTATTTATGACTTGTTCGGACCGACTGTTTGGTCCTCGGTCATCTGTTTGGTCATTATGTCTATTTTCCTGATTTAGAGACTTAACTTTTGAAACTATTGAGTATGATCAACATTCCTTGGAAACAAGCTCAAAATTTAATTCTAATAGTTCCATTATCTCTGTAACGTGGATTTTGGTCTAGACAGATTCTTAGTTTGTGTTCAAAATTCGTCGTTGCGATTTTATCTCATTTTGTGTTTTATATGTTTTGCAATTCAAAATTTTAGCTTCATTATCTTTTGATGATCGGAATCTCGGATAGAAAAATCCAACTGTGTCATCACCTACATAATGTTAACTTAAGGTTGGGTAGACTATTGGTATGGTTTTCGGGTGTATAGGTCTCGTTTTGAGTGTTCGATTGGAATTTTTGAGTGTCCAAAAAGGTTGCTTTGGTTATATCTCATTGAAACGATCCTCTATGAAAATTTTATTGATTCCTTTGAGTTTGAAATGTTGTTTAAACTCAAATTGCATATATGTATTGTATATTTTTTGTTCCAAACGACCCCAAAGGGCCTATTTAAAAATTTTAGCTTACAACCCAGTAGGCAAGCCCGATTGTGATTCTTGGGTGTTGATGGTGCTGGGCAATGCTGCCCTTCAGTGCTATTAGAGCTCCTAGGGTGCCTATAGCACTGAACTGCACACCGACACTATAAATAATCATTTTCTTAATTGTTTGGTTATTTTTCTTGTACTTTCTTTATTCCCCTTCCATTCTAAGCTAAGATTTCTTGTTGTAATCATATTTTTGAGCTTGGGAAGCTAGCTTTGAGCATTAATTTCTTTCTTCCTCTTAATTTTCGGTAAGTTTCTCCTTCCAATTCAAGCTTTCATGGTGGAATTTCCTTTTATTATCTATTTGGATATTCTTTATGAATTTTATACAGGGGTTTTGTGTTTGAGATCGGATTAGTATTGGAGATTATTTCTTATAATGTTTTCTTTGATTATTGATAAGATTTAACTCTAATTTCATCCCCAAATTACCATATTTCAAATTTGTTCTTTATTTCAATCATTGATCTTAGCTTTTTATTGGCTCCATTTTAACCAAAATATTGGGCATATGTTCCTGATAATGAAAATTTCACGACCGAAAATCCGAAGCCATGACGGCACTTGCCTTAACCAGCCAAGACATGTAAGTTTGTAAAATTCTACAAGGGTAAATACAAAAAGTAATGAATCAGCAAGAAGAAAAAAATACAATGCAAAATCCATCAATAAAACCACCCAGAAACTGGTGTCACCATTACTCTAATCATCCAAAGCACAGTCCTCCAAACTCTGAGCTATAAATCAGTACAACAACAGAAGTTTATAATGAAAGTAACTAACAAATATAGGACATAGGGGTAACAAAGATAATCAATAATAAAATATATCTCATAATGAATCAGCAAAACAGAGTCCCAAAACAACCAATATCCAAGTCCATACCAGAAACAAGTGAATACCGAATAACTCAATGATGTATAATACCCAAGTGAAGTTATTCATCTCATATCAAAGGTGTAAATTGGTCCTTATCCCATTCGGAGGCGGCCTCCCTCTTGATTCCATTTAAAAACTCATGGGAAAGATCCCATTTATTATGTGAAGGCCTCATAGATGAAGTCTATAAAACCTCGATTAGTATCTATTCCTCAAGTTCACCTGTGGTAGGAAGGGTACATCTGATGCAATCGAGAAAAAAACTCATGGAATGGATACTAATAGGAATAATCCAAGGTAATATTTAACAATATCAATCTAACCAGCTCATAAAAGTGAGCTCAACTAGATACATCAATTTTTTGAATTTACAATATTCAATGCTTTCCTCATCACTTCTCATCATTTTTAAGAGATATTTTCTTATCAACCTCAAAAGCACATGACTAGCCTAGGCATCTGAGACTCATAATATCATCTCAATAATAGGGTAATAGGGACCCATTAATAACATATAAATGAGTTATAGACTCACTTCATAGCAAGAATTTTCACAAAATAGGAACTCAATCAAGTGACAATCCATGTATGTATAATTCAAGGCAATGAAATGAAAATCAAGTCTATGTCACTTACTTTAGAAATGCTGGCATTCACACATCCCCAACATTACTTTTATATGCCATATCAACAATATACAATATCAATTCCATAATAAGTAGTCAATTCACCGTATATACCTTCCACTATCCGATATGGTAAGGACCCATGGGGACTAGTTAATCCATGTACTCCTTGTCACCTTAGACTCAGCTGGAAATATAAGGCTTGTCATGCCATGATTCCTTGGGTCATGAGGAACTTACATCCCACCACAGGAGAACCACCCTAGAAATACAAAAAGTAAAAGTAGTAGATAAATCTGGAAGATAATGGTATAAATGATGATAGAATAACGAAGATCTAGTACAATAAAAGGAATCCTCAAAACCTAGTAAACTAGTACATGAGCCTCTAAGAAAATAAATACAAGTCTGAAGTGAAAATGTAACATCTGTCTGTAATAGTTTCAAATGAAAAGATAGAGAGATGTAAGTTCCAGCTCCGGCCGCCAAAATCCATAGTGTACCTCGTATCAGGATAATCAATACTATCAACAATCAGTGGTGAACAATCGTAGTTAGGTCTGCACAAAAAACAATGTAGAATTGTAGTATGAGTATAAAAAATATGAGTACCTAGTAGGCAAGGACGACTGGCCTCATATAAGAAATAAAAGTAGTGAATAGTAGATAACAAAGAAAGAGTCACATAAATCAAAGAGTACAACTATATATACAATTAGTTCTAGCTATCGATAAGTGAATTAAGCAAAGAACAATTGATGGAGCTAGCTAAAATTCATAACAGAAGAACTCAACTAAAGAGGTGAATACATAGCTGAGTCTTTGCAACAACTAATCAAATCAAGCGAATGAATAAGGGCGGTATACCAGTAACCTCAACAAAGGATGGAGGGAGAAGGCTTAATAAAATAAATCCCAAATATAAAAAACATCAACTATCTAAGAAAATTCTAAGTACTACAAAATAACAGTGTCACGACCCAATTTCATAGATCATGATGGCACCTACTATACCACTAGTAGGAGAACCAACCCCGTAGTTCGAAGCCGAAGCGGAGGAATACTATATCAAATGCAAAAACCACAAGTGTAATAATCAAAATATAAATAAATGTGGAAGTTTAAAGAATCAAAGAAAATTCCCAAAACCCGGTACTAGTATAAAGCGAACCACTAAGTATAGAAACAAGAAATCCAAAATATCTAATATAACTGTGTCTCTGAAATACATGGAGATCAATAGATATGCCAAGCCAAAGAAAAGCAGGTAAAAGATGGACGCCAAGCTCACCTTGATCTCGAAAATAGAATGAAGTATGCATGAACAAATGGTTATAATCACGGTTGGGAACCTGTACTCGGATCTGTACATGTGCAAATGTAGTATGAGTACAAGCTGCCGAAGCAACCCATACCCAGATGCTTTGAGGGCTCGCTGAGAACATAATAGTAATAAAAGAAGTAAATAATAGAATACGTTAAAGGGGCACAGAAGTAACAACACAACAAGGAAAGAAGCTACTCAAGTAAGAATCAAGAAAACATAGACATGTATCGCTAGTTAATCATATAATAGATCTCAGGCAATGAAGGAAAATGTACCCGAAATCCTTGCAATAGTATATGTGAATAATAGTACAGCAAATCAGGAATCAAAAGAAGACAAAAGTAGAACATGGACGGTAATACCGGTAATCTCAAGTAAAAAAAATGAATGAATGAATAGTAGCATAAGGAACCATATCCCATGTATCATGAAGTGTCAATTAACCAGTAATCACAACTAAGCAGTAATAAGAATAATAGGATAATGAAAATAAATGCTTGACAAGCCCCCCAAATAGAAGCACAGTGTACACAAACACATGCTCACCCATAGGCCCCCTATGACAACCTAAGGGTACACTGAAGAAAACAAGCGCAGAAAGTAAATAAAATCACATAAAGTAACCAATCCTATGAACACTCCTCCCTTGGTACCCATAGGCCCAGTAGGTAGAACCCATGGAAGGCTAACTTAAATATTGTCTATATATCTATTCAGAACCTATACCCCCTCCTTCCTACACCCCCCTCCATATAAGCTGTAGCCCGGAGGCAAGGTCCTTCGAGGTATGTCACCACATACAATTTCTAATGTCATCATAACCTCACATCCCAAATCTCAAAACCTCAAGGGTCTCAATTGTCTGGCATCTCGTGTA
>JBDJHY010253641.1:0-10621 GCA_039654485.1 Withania somnifera
AACCAACAACGGTTTTGAAGGAATAAGGTGAAGAATACATACAACTTAGGCTTGATACCTAAGTTGGGGGTGTTGTCAATGGTGATGGGCTTAGCCAAAGTAGTTGTTGATCGAGTTTGGATAATGAAAGTTGTTGATAGTTCTTCCTTGATTGAGGTCTTGACCTTAAAAAGGCTAGTAGATAGTCTGTAAATAAAGGTTGTTGATGATAGGAAAGAGGAGAAATTGTGAACTCAAAATGATCAATTCAAAAAAAATGGTCCTTGATTAGAAAACCCCTCATGAGAAGGTTGACTAAAGATTAGTCTAGGATTTCACTTGTAGCTATTAGAGAAAGGTGAGTCACTAATGTCCAAATGCTATCCCAACCTACCCCTAGCCTACATTTCAAGCAGAGAAAAGCTCTTTGAGATCTTCATTTTCTTCATTTTTGAATTATGCATCCAAAAATAATCAAAAGCCTATGGCATGGTGTTTGTGCATGTAATCATCTTTGTGAGAGTAAGCATTCAAAATTATTCCTGTTATGCTACTTGTAGTAAGTAGCAAAGGGAATTTCTTTGGCATGAGGGCATCTCAATCTCATATATTTTGCACAAAGAGGGAATTCAATTAGTGTGCTTGACCAAAACTGTGGATAGTGAATCTTATTCAATATATGAGGCTTGTAAATCATGAATAAGATGTTAGGTTCTGAGCATGTAATTTTAGTTTTCATTGAGAGGGAACAAATATTTCAAAAGATGCAAAAGCATGGTTATCTAGTTAGTCGTATTTCTTGGCCACTATTCTATTTGCTTGGTCGATTTCCTCGAGCAAAAATTTAAGTTGGGGGTGTTGATGAGTTGCAAAAATACCACTCATTGAGCCTAATTACATCACAAAAAGTCTTGTATTCTTAACTATTTTTCTAAATTATAATATTAACTTGGTTGATTTTTAGGTAAAAGCATGAAATTAAGGAAACTAGGGAAAAGGGAGTTAAAATGCAAATTTTGGACAAAAGTATGATCATGTAAGACAAAAATTCCTACTTCCATCAAAGACGGAGGATCTCTGTATTGAGATAACACCATCATGCATAACATGGATGTCAAGAAAATTAACTGGAAGAAACGGTGTTCATGCCTTCTAAATGGAGGACCACCGTCCATCAGGGCGGTATCATCGTCCTACTTGGGTGGTACTACCGTCCAAGAACAAGTGCTGCTATACTAGATTAGAAACTCTGTCCAAGACAATGACCGATGAATGACACGATGGACCATCATCCCAAGATGGTGGTGGGCTACTTAAGATGCTGGTACGGGATTTTTCACTGAGAAGTGAAAATTTATGGAACATATATCAATTGAAATTTTGAACATTTAAGCATATCAATACATTTTTACTCAGTATTTTTATAGAGAGAAGAAAATACACGATACTTTTGAGTTGATTTTTTTTTTAGCTTAGATTTGAGGTTTCAATTAAGTAGATTTATACTTGTTTGAAGAATTTTGATTTGTAAATTTTCAACAATGGCAGCTTAAGAACCTCTTAATGGTATAACCTCTTATACTTTATCTATGTATGGATAATTTCTCTTGCTTGGGGGTGTGCATTTAGATGAGTGTTAATTAATAATTAAGAGTATTGGGATTTTAGTTGTTTATTGTTTTTCGATAATGGGTCTATTGATAATTTCGTGTTTTGTTGTGAATTTGAGGTTGCAAACTTGAATCAAAATTTTTAGTCATAATGAGAGTGGGACAAACTCTTGAGAAATTGTCAATAACATCAATTTGGGGTTAAACCATATCTAATTAACAAGCTTAGAGAGATGAAGCAATGGGTTGTTTTGCAAATTGTGTCCATCCTATTGAGAGACTAGATTGACCACTAAGGGTGTTAAAACAAAGATGTTTTAAGCATCTACATATGACCTACCTTACCCAAATTTTTCATATACAATTCAAGCTAATTCCCAAAAACCCTTGTTTTTAATTGACTATATTAATTCATATCCCCCAGCTTAACACTGTTAAATCAATTTAATTGCATCTCGTGTCTACAATACTTTTGAAATTCAAAGATTTCCCAAATTTGTAGGAATAGATCCCCCCCAATTTGATTTCTTCCTTTTATCGAAGTTAACCAGTACCAAAATAGTGAATTCCTACACTATAGTGAAATTGGACTGATTCACTCCTCGTGGGATTGACTCAGACCACTCGTCGGGAAATATAATTTCATGATGACTATTGTATTTAATATTTTTTTGGGAGTTATTAATTAGATTTATATTTCATTGAATATGTTTGTATATGAGTCGAGCTATTCATTATTGTTAGAGACTTGCGTGAGATTGTGCCTTTTACCCTTTTATTTTGACGTTCAATTTATATTTATGATCTCTTGCTGATTTCTTGAGTTTTTTATTTCCTACAACACATGTTACTGTATTTGAGATATAGAATATGGCCTAGGTTGTATTTTATAAGTCCATGTTGTAGTATCACAGGTTAGATGGTATTAGGTGGTCCTCTTCGTTACTTAGATTTAGGGTCATCCGAGGACAATGTTGTGTAAGAGTTATTCCTATACTCACCCTTGACTTTCTTGAACCTTTTTGCAGGTTCAGTGATTGATTCCTCTTGATTTCTTTATGTTTCCTAGTTGAGGTTTAAATATTTAGGGTAGATGTTTGGTCTTTCATAGTACTTACACTCCCATTATAGTTATTTTATTTTTGTACTTCTATTTGAGACGTAAGACTATACTATAATTGTATTTTTAACATCTATAGAGGCTTGTACTTTGTGTCTTCAAGTTTGGAATTATTATTGTGAGATGTAGGTTTTAGTTTTATTATCCTAAATCTTCTGTAATGGTTGTCGAGGCTATTTCTGTGATTCCATAATTTCTCTGAATTTAGAGCTTTTTTGTAACTACCCCAAGTCATGCATGTCTTGATGGGATCGACAGGTTGGTTCCCTGGCAGTTAATTATTTATATTCCTTTATTCGTTGCTACTTTAGGGCTTACTCATCATATATGATCCCAAATGTCCTTTTCGTCGATTCTGTTGAGTCTGAGATATCTATTATATAAATATTCCATATGGATTGTCGAAATCAAACTTTATTTACATTTCGTGTGCCTTTTGAAATTTTCAAAAAAAACTGTTAGGGATGGACCGTGGGAATTGATTTATCGGCCAGGTGACTGTTAAATCAGGACTGATAAATTGTCTTGATGAATGATTTATCGGTTAGTCGGCGGGCCTTTATATATTTCTTCAACACGAAGTTTTTTTATTTTTTCTCTATTTCTCTCTATTGACACTGATTCTTAGAGCTCCATAAGTCTCCTTTGAGGGTCCTTCTTCAAGATTTAATCTATAAAATCATTTTGTGGTGGTTCGAGATTATTTCTATAGGGTAATACTTTGTTTTTTCTATTTTAATAAATTTTTATATATTACATAAACTTCTTAGGCTTATATATTTAATTCCTACTATTAATTCAATTCCTATTTTGTACGATATGATGTATGAGTTGTACTCTACGTATTGGTATACGTATCTCCTTGTTTTGAGTTATCAGGGTTTATGGACCCATTTTTTGATTAGATTTTGACCCCACTATTTATCTTGTTTTACTCATCTTGACACGTAGGTTATGTTTTTGCTAGCGTCGTGCGATTTTGAGCTTCATACGTAATTATTATATATTTGGGCATGCTTCTCGAGGACATTGCCAGACTTCAGATAGGCCATAATTTACTTTCTTTAGATTGGGTATTAGTATAGTATATGTATGGTAAAGCTCCATTTTAGGGTTGCGATTACTAGTCAGGCATCGATATGCTTTTAGGGTTGACTTATGTCCTACTTAGCTGGCTTTTAGTTTAACTACTTACCCTAGGCCTATATTGCCCAACCCGCGTGTTCAATGCCATCTCTGGAATTTAGAGTGGTTGGGGGAGGAGTAACACCTTTATTGTATACTGTTATAATACTGGCTTTGGAATATAGTGGGGTTAGGAGGGGATTGTACTAGTGATTTGAGCTTATCCCCAAATTTATGCTGGTGGCTTTAGCGCCAATCTAGGTAGGCTAATTATTCTGTGTTCTTTATGAGATCTTATGTTTGATTTGGAAATGTGTGTCCCCAATTTTCCATAGATATCCAAGTATGGCTATGCTGAATAGTTAGCTGCCTTATATAATGGCATTGTATCTAGTCGGATACGGCTTGTTGGGTGGTTGGCAACCCCAAGTGATGATGATTTTCCCTAGCCCAGTGCGATTCTAGGAGTAAGTTGTATTCAAATGAGTTTTGATTGATCTATGTTTCCCCTGTTTGAGTGTGTACTTGGCCCTTAATAGGCGCCCTTTTTGTAGTTGTGGCATCTTTGGTGTGAATTATCGTAGCTTGGGATCATAGTTGGGCTAGGAAAGGATATACCTTGTGACTAGGGCTTGGCAGCCACCCAATGGATTCCAGTTAGCAGCCTTAGACCAGTTTAGCCTATTTATTGGTTCTGTGTAGAGTCATATGTGGAATGTTTTATAATTTGTAACTTGACTTTGGTAGAGTAACAATTGGAAACAGATTTCATATATATATATATATCTTCCACGACTGCGTTCATGAGTAGTATGGAGCTATCTCTTACACCATCTGAGGCTATTTTCTCACTATTATTGTGATTTTCTTAATATTGCATACATGATGATAGTTGGGTCTTACAAATATTTGGTTTTTTCCTATATGGATGGACTTGGGTTTCCACTTAGATATATGATCTATGGGCTGAACCAGATTTTTGACAGTTTTCCCTAATGACTAAACTATAGGTGGGCTTATTACAAGGTTTTTTATATGGTCGAGTCCCTCCATGGGCCCTGCCGATCCGAGTCACTATGCTTAGGGCATGACGTGCAGCCTGAAGGAGAGGTATACGTGGGAGTGGTGTTATATGGTTTGAATCCTTCCTCGTGCTATTCATGTTAGAGCTTCAGGTAAATGTCATGTTTGGTCATGGTTTGCTTATAGCCCACATTTTGTGTGGAATACCCTAGTAGTGACTTCCTTAATACTTATTAGTTAATAACTTATCCTTTTACTACATTTACTAGGTATTACTACACCTACCCCATTTCTGTTACACACTTGTGCCCTTTCCTTATTTTTCTTTTGATTGTCTGTTACCTTGTCTATGCTTATTTTGCCCGACCGTCAATGATGCCTACTAGGTACCGGTTGTTATTGGTACTCATAGTAGGTTCCTGGATAGCCTATCGTTTCATGATTTAATGTAGGTTTTAGTACAATTCATCTGGACAAATGGAAAAATGAGAACTAGCTTGGTGCTAAGCATGAGATACGCTGAGCAGTTGGCATTCGTACTGACGGATCTTCCTTCTATCTCTACAGTTGTTCCACTTTGAGTTTGAATATGTATTTTGTAATTTTTCCCCGTTGTGAGTTGTATTTTGTTCATTTATGTACATAGATGCTCTAAACCACGATACTGGGTTTTGGGGAGTCATATTCAGTTATGTATTTTTGTGTTCTATTTCTATTCCTCTCTTCATCCACTTTCCCTTTTCTGTTGGGTACTTTGTATCGACCCATTGCCACTTACTCTGGGATGGATTTAGGCTTGTCTAAAGGTGAAATGTAAATGCCATCACAACTCGATTTTTTTGATCGTGATAGAGTGGTATCATAGCTCTAGATTCACAATCTCTCTGGTTGTAGGAGAAAGTGTTAGAATCCCCCAGAACGGTACACAGATGTCCATATCCTATCTTCAAGAGGCTACAAGATACTTAGTAGGAAAGAGTCTCACTTCTTGACACCTTATGTGCATGTATTCTCATTAATTTCCTCTTACTTCATTCATCCTTACTCTTTCTAGATGATTAGGAAGAGGCCCTCGGTGGGCACTAGTATGATATCCGCGTGTGTTCTTAGAGTTTAAAATTAGAATTTAGCACCAGCAGACCGTATCATTAGACACAGTCTTAGGGAGTCACCTAGGATCCAGTAGGGGTTACTATCATGTCTGTTCTACAAAGCACTAGAATTCATTTATAAGTACCATTGGGTGTCTTGAGAGGAGTATCATTTTATAATGAGTTTGATTGGCTATTAGCAAGAGTCATTGACCACCTGGGACTATGCAACATCATTTTACAGGATGGATACACATATCCCTACAGTGTATGCAACGAGATTGGATTTCTTCAATGGGTTATCTTGGCTACTCCGTTTAATGACAGAGCACTTGGTATTAGGGCATACCCATGGCCAGTTCTTGAGATAGTTGGTGGCCTTAAAGAGGCTATCTGTGAGACCTATGGGGCTAGTTGTTTAGGAGGTTTACCAGGCAAAGAGGGCTGGTTGTAATCTATCCAGGATTCAGTGGGATGAAAACCCTAGGGGTTTTTCGATATATGGTGGGTTCAGACATGAGGCCATGGATTTCCCCCTTCCCGGGTCCTTTTGGTATAGTAGCTGGGGCAGAGTAGCCAGAGGTTGGATCCGACCAATCCATCTCCACCTATGAGTTTTAAATATGATCCAAGTGATAACTAATTTGTGAGTTAGAGGTATGATAGACAGTGATATCAGAAAAAATAGTAGATTCGGTTAGGCTAGTTTAGTTGGTCGGTTCAGATTGTTCTCAGTTAGTTGACAAAGGTCCCGGTATTCGGAGTAGTCAGCCCACCAGGGGAGTATGTCAAAGTTCACAGAGCCGTAGTCCAGAGTAGTTTAGTATGGTCCCAGTCAGATAAGGATCGGGTCATTATGAGTATGGTTAGCTAGGCCATTGATCCAGAGGGTTTCCGTAGCTCTAGGTCATTCAGTCGACAGTGATTAAAGCCTCAGTTCAGCAGACAGTTAGAGAGGATGGCAGTATTAACAGTTTTTTTATTATTACATAGGTGTTAAGCTGTCATAACCTGGTTTCGCGGATCATGATGGTATCTACTATTCCACTAGTAGGAGGACCAACCCCGTAGTCTGTAGCCAAAGAGGAAAACTACTATATCACATGTGGAAAGCATAAGTGTAATAATTAGAAGATAAATAAATGAGGAAGTTCAAAGAATCAAATAAATGTCCAAATCCCAGAATTAGTCAAACGAACCACTAAGTACAGAGACAAGAAATTCTAAAATATCTAATACAATTGTGTGTCCGAAATACATAGAGATCAAATATGTATTCCAAAGCCGAAGGGAAGCAGATAAAAGATGGAAGACAAGGTCACCCTGAATCTTTGATTATAGATGGAATCCGAAAGAACAGTTAGCTATAGTCATGGTCGGGAACTTGTACTCGGATTTGCACATCTGCAAGTGTAGTATGAGTACAAGCTATTGAAGCAACCCGTACCCAGTAGGCTTCGAGGGCCCACTAGGAATATAACACTAATAAAAGCAGTAAATAACAGAATACAATTAAAGGGGTCACAGAAGTAAATAGCACATCAGGGAAAGCTAGCTACTCAAATAAGAATGAAGTATAAGTAGACATGTATCGCTAGCTAATCACATAATAAGATCTCAGGTAATGAAGGAATACGTACCCGAAATCCTTGCACAATATATGTGAATAATAATGCAATATTCAAGAGTCAAAAAAAGACAGGAGGAGAACATGGATGGTATATCGGTATCCTCAAGTAAAAGCGTAAATGACTAAGTAAGAGTGCAAAGCACAAAACCCCACCTAGCATGAGGTAGCCATTAACCAACAATAACAACTAAGAAGTAATAGGAATAATAAAGTACAGAAAATAAATACTGACAAGTCCCCCAGAAAGAAGCACAACGTACACATAAAACATGCTCACTCATAGTCTTCTCGTTCAACCAGGGGTACAATGAAGAAAACAAGTACAAAAAAGTAAAGACAATCATATGAAGTAACCAATCCTGCGTATGCTCCTCCTCCGGTACCTTTAGGCCCAGCAAGAAGAACCTATCGAAGGCTAACCTAGATTTTCTCGATATATCTCTCTAATGCCATATACCCTCCTCCCTGTTAGCCGAAGCCAGAAGTCAAGGTCCATGAAGGTATCTTATCACGTACGATCTCTAATGTCATCATGACTTCACATCCCAAATCTCAAAACATCAAGGGTCTCAATAATATGGCATCGTATGCCGAATATCAATGGTCTCATTAAAGTCGTCCTCAGCAAGTCAAGGTGTACAATGCCTGTATCATAATATAAACAAAATTTGGAATATATCGGGTATCATCAAGTTTCCATAACCAATAGTGCCATAAGTGTAAAAAGTTTTATTCACTGTCGTACAATGACCGACTAATTCCCAGCAGTTGTACTCACTGCTGAACAGAGTCGGTCTCAAGTCCCAACATTTATTAGTCAAATGTTATTTCTCGGTGTCAGGATGTAAATCCTGGACTAAAATAAGTAAAAAATAGTATTACCGGGAGTTTTATACAATGCGGAGTCTAAAACAGTTAAAAAGCCATTTACTTATATTATTATTAAATACTCCAATTTATCAAATTATATTGTAATTCATTAGTATTACTCAAATCAAACTCTAGCCTCTGCAGCTCAATAATCAAGTGGTGATACTGACCCAGCCCCAATGCACTCTCATCGGAACCATAGGCGCAATCTCTCCTGTCATTAATGCAAAACATATCCACAAGTATATATACCACCATATGATCATGTAATAGCAGTTTCCTATGTCCTGCATAGATACCTAGCCAATTTCTAAGTCACAGGCACCGTATCAAATAGATGCCAAAATATAAATATCAACATGGAATAAAAGAAAGAACGGTACACAATCACTATATCCACCTAGCTACCCAACATACAGATGCTATTTAGTACAATTATTAAAGCTATAAGCCCAGAAATAGCCCCACGAAGCCTATCTATTGTCCGATGATAAAGCACTGCAAATTCATGTATCTTACTCCTTCTAACATCAAATGATCTCCAAATGCTCTCAATCTTACACCAATGTATTCTATATATTAATACGAGTCTAATGGCATAATTTATGCTAAGTTCTGGATCGAACCTAAAATCAGGCCTAAAACATGCTTATGGAGCCAGCTCACCTAAACGAAAAGTAAATTTCACTACGGAGTTCCCAACATTAACAGGAACCCATGCTTCAAAATTGAGCACAATTCGAGTGAGGGATAGCCTTCAAAATAGACCGAACAGATTTGACATACACGGGGTCAAAGATGCGATTTTTATGGAATAAACTTCGAATTCCGATATATTAATAATACTAGACGTAAAAATATACTAATGGCATAGAGAATTACTCAATAGTATTTGTATTATCGCATGATTTCACCAAGTTTATCAATTGGAGACAGTAATGGAGGAAACTAAGAAACTAGGAATGAAAAGCGAAGAAGACTTACACAAGAACGCGAAGGAATTGAAGAACAATGATGGGGGAATTTTCCTTAGCCTTGGAATGGTGTGTGGGAGAGGTTTTTTGCCCTGGAACTGAAGAAGTCGCAAGGTTTCTGTTGAATTAAAACATTGGGTTCATGCAAGAGTTTTTATAAAACTAAAAAGTATTTTACAAATCGTGATCGCGAAACTTTACTACACGCTCGCGTAGAGTACCGGTAAAATTAGGCATCGCGATTGCGTGAGCTGCCACGCGATCTCATAGTGTTATTAGCTATGGTATCGTAATTACGTAAAGTCATGGATCATTGAATCGTGATCACAGGGTTTGTGGATGCGAATGCAAAGAGGAAGTCATTTTGCACGAGTTGCTGGTATTAACAGCAGTTTTAGGAGAATGAAAAAGCTCAGAACCACCCCTCGAAATGCAGTCGGAGTCAATTTTATGCAAAAAAACTATGCACTCACACGAAGTGACATTCCAGACTCAACAACACAAAAGAAATAGAAATCCGAGGTCATTTTGGATAAATGTTTACCCGATTAATCCATAGGCTAAAATTCAATAATTTTCCACCAACACCTTGAAAATTCAATGATGTCACGACCCGATTTCTCAAACCATGATGGCACATACTATACCACCAGTAGGAGAACCAAACCCCATAGTCCGTAGCCAAAGAAGCTACTACAATTAATGCAGAAGAATATGAAAAGACATAGTAAAGGAAATAAGGAATTGCAGAAAACACCCAAGAATAGATGTCAATGTCAAATGAACCACTAGTATAGAACAACAAGGATGGAAAATATACAATATCCAAAGGTCTCCGAAATACAATGGAGATAATCAAAATATAATGTTGAAGAGAAACAGGATCAAGCTGCATGACAAGCTCACCCTGAGACTCTGATCTGGGGAGAAACGAACGATCAGCGAGCTAAATCACGATCGAGGACCTGTACTCGGGTCTACACAAGTGCAAGTGTAGTATGAGTACAAGTCGCCGAAGCAACCTGTACTCAGTAGGTTTCGAGGATGCACTGAGCACATAACAATAATAAAATGCAGTGAATAACAAAATACAAGAATATTGGTCACACAAGAAAATAGGGAAATCAGGGAAAACTAGCATTTCAAGAGTCAACCAATGGTCACATAGATAGATAATGCTAGCTAATCACATAACAGGA